>CAUYRH010100849.1:0-12471 GCA_963574655.1 Perodicticus potto
AGGACTTGTGGCTGGGATCACTCCTTAGGTGGCTATCCACTTACCCAATGTGCCAAAACCGGTCTCACCCTATGCCCCTGCGGGCTAAGGCTGCAAGGCTTCTCAGTCCCCACCTTTAGGCTGCTCAGTCACTAGATTACTAGCTCCTGCCTGATGCTTGTTCTATGACCCTGAGGGTAGAGCTTGCCGGGGCAGTTCTCCCATGATGGCTCCACACAGCCCACAGTCAAATACTGTTAGCTCCGTCTGGCTTGGCAGCTCAGTCTGGGGCCCTAGACAACACTTAAAGACCTCTGCACTCTTGCCCCAGTTCTCCCAAGGTAGTTCAACTGAGTGCCAAGTCCAAAAACAACCCAAACAGCTCACAGGTAAGGCCTTTCCAGTTTGCAATCTCACTGCTGCTGTACTTACAGCTGCTGGCAGGATTAGACCGAACAAACACACGCAACCATTTGCCAGTTCTCCACTGCTTTTGCCTTCTTCATGGGGTCCAGAAGTCTCACGCTGACTCCCTATGCCCCCAAAGGGATGTTTCTGGGCAGATCTCGCCAGCCAGAGATGCCTGAAGTCTTCTCTCCCCAGTCTCACCGTGCCCAGTTGCAAGGAAGCTGTTACTCGCCCCACATACTCCCTGTCTCAACAGCCTATGCCCATCAAACCACGTGGCCCTATCTCTCTTCTAAGCCCTGGATCTTGTTCGACTTGACATTCTTTTCAGAGAATGCCAGGAAATGGTGAGGAGACCCCAGCCTCCTTGGCCACATATACCTCTTTTATTTCCTTAGCAGATATCCCCTAGACTGGCGCCCTAGTGGGAACTGGGACTCAGCCGCATGAGATGCAGACTGTGCTCTCCAGAGAGCCGCCCTCCGCAGGGAGGAAGAATGGAGCTTGGGAGGAAGGGTGGATGGCAGAGGGAGAGACAGGGTGTGGTGGGCATCTTCAGGATGCTGGGGAGGAAGGGACGTAGGCTGGGGATGGGACAGGAGGATGAGACAGGGAGACTCCCAGGCAGCATCTGTACTAGAGGTACCTGCACATAGGTGCAAGAGAAACTTCCAGGAAGTAGGGGACATATGGAAAATTGGAAGGTGAGCTTGGTTTGGGCATGAAACTCAAGACTGGAAAATGAAGTTCAGAAGCAAGAGTAGATCAGTTGTCTTTGAGCTTGTCATGGAAGTCTGATCATTGTGCCTGGTTTGGACCAGCCCTGAGGGTGTGTTCAGGAGCAGCCACATTTAGTGTCTTCATGTGGGCCCTTTCAGGAACAGTCACATCCAGCCCACCAGGCATGCAGCCCCACAGGCCCTGTGTGCTCAGAATACCCCAGCCCTGCCCAGCTCCAGGCCTACAGGAGCTTCCCCCAAAGATCCCTGCTAGCACTCCACCCCATGCGGGCCTCCTGCCTGCTCTTGCCACCCAGGACAATCTCCCAGACAAATCCATTAGTTTAGCCACCTCAGCGAAGGCAAAAGCCTTCATATGGCTCAAGTTACCTAGAATGAGAATTTTATAGTCATAGCTGGTAATGACCATCAGGAAATCTGGTATAGCTTTGGGTCCAGCAGAGCCTGACTAACTCTCCCACTCATGGTCCCTTTCCTGCCCTGTCCTGAGGCCCTGAACAAGCAGCCATGCTGAGCCAACCACAAACCTTCTGTGGAGCTTCCCTGCTGCAGTGGGAGGAGCACGTTACTGCGCCACCACCCTTGCTCGCCCTGAACAGATGTACCCACAGAGAAGAAAAGGCCACCAAGGGTACCAACCAGCCCCGCAGAACCAAGGGATTAGTTATCCTGTGTTACTAGTGCTGGAGGTTCTGAAGCACCATCGGCCCCACGCAGGGTGCAGGGGAGGAGATGAAGGCGGGTATTTTGACCATGAAGGGCCTGAGATGTTGGTGAGGCACCATGTGGAGATAATGGGAAGATAGTTGGCTGTGCATGTGATTGTCACAGACCTTGACTAAGAAGGTGGGCCCAGAGGTGCTGCATAAGCTATAAGTGCAATGCAGGCATGAGGAGCCATCATGTGTTATGGGGGTACCCAAATCTTGGCCTTGCCGTGTCCACACAGCCCCTCAGCAATTCTAGCTCAAACGCCAAACTCAGGGTTTGTGTCTGGGACAGAGAAAAATGAAGCACTGTGTCACTGGCAAAACTCAAGGGTGCAAGAAGTAACATATTTTTAATTTTTTTAATTTTTTATTTTTTGTTTAAAAATTAAAGCCCCCAGTCCATGATTCTGGCAAGAAATTTTATTCTCTGCTCGCGCCTGTAGCCCAGCAGCTATGGTGCCAGCCACATACAGCAGAGCTGGTGGGCTCAAATCCAGCCCAGGCCTGCCAAATAACAACTACAACCAAAAAATAGCTGGGCATTGTGGTGGGCGCCTATAGTCCCTGCTACTTGAGAGGCTGAGGCAAGAGAATCGCTTAAGCCAGTGATTCTCAACCTGTGGGTCACGACCCCTTTGTAACATTACATCCTGCATATCAGATATTTACATTACAATTCATAAAAGTAGCACAATTACAGTTATGAAGTAGCAACGAAAGTAATTTTATGGTTGGGGGTCACCACAACATAAGGAACTATATTAAAGGGTCGCGGGCATTAGAAGGCATTAGGAAGGTTGAGAACCACTGGCTTAAGCCCAAGAGTTGGAGGTTGCTATATGAGCTGTGACGCCACGGCACTCTACCCAGGCCCCCCCCCCCTCAAAAAAAAAGAAGAAAGAAAGACATGTATTCTCATCTCACCCTGGGCCTGAAGAGGCTTCAGGGTCTGACGTAGCATGAGGGGCCCCCTCCCCATCCAGGGCAACCTTTAATAAAAGTCAGGAAGCACCTCTGACCCTGGACTGTGTCTGCTTTTCTGCCTGGTCTCAACCCCTGGGCAGGGGTGCACAAGTGGGCCTGACTACCCTGGAAATGCGGAGGAGGGAAAAGGGAAACACAAACGTGCTAAGTTCTCCATGACCATCCTGCCCAGACCTGCCTCGGGGCCGGTCTCCTGCACCTCCCCCACGGTTGCGCTGGGAATTCTTGAGGCGTTTGGAGGTTGAGTTTTGCAGGAAAGGGCAGCGCCTTGTAGTATGGACACATACTATGTCCCTCTGTTGCCTCTGAGCCTCAGACCTCCACTTTCATGGTGCAAAGGCTTGGACCTCTGACCCAGAGCCCTCTTCTTCAGTGTCGCGGTCACTCAGATCTCGGGGACTGATGTGCAAGAGGCAGGATGGTCTGCGTCATCAATTCAGAAAGGCTCACCATGTATGGGTGGAGGAGGGACATGGAAAAGAGCTCATAGTGGCATGCAGTGACCTGCAAGCATCTGAGCAGCTCCAGGCAGTGGGGAAGGAGGCGCTGAAGGCTCCAGACTGGCAGATGGGTCACAATGTGCTCGTCATGAAGCAACTGTAGCGTTCAAGATGCCACGACAACATCTACTGCATTGGCTTTATTTCAGTTTAGTGAATATGAAAAAGCACTTGTCAGGCTTTCGAAAGATAACTGTCACCCTTACTTTTCTCTGCAAACCCTGCTGCCTCAGGAGTCTCCCACAGTGAAGTTTTTGACTGGGGGAGGGCCTGAGGGTGCATACGAGAACAAGTGACAAGTGAGTGTGTGAGGGGTGAGGAATGCAGCCACCAGCAGCAGGGGAGTATGGAGGGACAGGGCTGAGGTGGCACAGAAGGAAGGGTTTTCTCCCACCTCTCTCCTCTCCTCAACCAGCAGACCAGCGTCAGGCAGCCGGCTCCCAGAAAGCCTATTGTGGGTACTGGGAGTGGGAGGGCTGGGTAAGCCCCATGCAGGCTGTGCCCAAGCCCACTGGCTTCCCTTCTTAACAAATCCATCCTTCTTTTTCCTGTTTAGGGGCCCCTGGACGGCGTGGCAAGCCTGGGAGAAGAGGCGACCCTGGTGAGTCCGTTTTCCCAGTTCCTGGTCTAGCCTTGGAACTCGCTCAGGCCCCGTCCTGACCACCTACTCCTCACCCTCAGTCCCAGCCCTTGGGCTGGCCAGGCTTCCCCTCCCTCTCAAGTCCACCTGATGTTTCCAGAGGCCACAGTGCCCAGTACTGCCTTTTCTTGGCTTCTTGGCTTCTTGACTACAACAATTCCGGAACTGCCCCTCCTGCCTCAGCCACCCCTGAATCTCACTGCCGATATTGGGATATTTCAGTCCCTAGTTTTCTAATCTGCAACTGTCTCCTCTCTGGGGCAGCAGGTGATGACTCCACAGCCACTCCTCTACCTTGGGTCCTTCAATGTGACATGGCAGTTCTCCTATTTGTCTCCACCCTCCACCCCCAGACTTGGCCTGTCCTTTCCTGGCAGACGCCCCGGGAAGAGACTCCACCTTCTTTCCACATGATCTCCAGGCGCACGTGTCCTCACCGCCCTTCCCTCTGGCTTCACCCAGAATGAACTCACTCTCACCCAGGAGTCTGTCCCTGCCCCGCCCCCCGCAGTGACTCTTCCCTGAGAGGCATGGACCCCACCCCTTCCACCTTGACTTCCAGTTGTCCACAGCCCCTCTGACATTGCCTTGGCCACAGTCACAGCTGACCCCCAATGGGCACACTGGCAGACAGCTTCCTGTATCTTTATCTCTTTTGGCCCTCACTGAGGGCCACTGCCCCTGCCCTGGGCACTTGTGACTTGACTTGGGGCTGCATTTCCTGCCCCACCCACTGACCCTTGCTTCTGTGCCTTTTTCCTAGGACCCCACTTGCCTATTGAATTAATCTCCTTGGCCCTCTTCTCTCCCCTCTCCCTGCAACCTCCCCCTTCCCATCTCCAGCCAGAGCCTCTCCTCTGGGCGGTTGACCTTGTCCCTCTGAAGCCAGCATCCCCCAGCCTGCTCTCCTCCAGCTTCCGCATTGCAGGAAGAAGCACGCAGTCATCTGCTTCCCTCTGCAGACCCAGCATCATCCTCAATTCCTACCTGCCCACACCAAGTCCTCATCAGCCTCCTCCTAGGATACCTCAGATACAGGCCCTGTGTCCTCACTGCCACGGCCTCTTGCAGTCCTCATCACCACCACCCCACGTCTCCTACCTCCAGCCTCACTGTGAGGCCCTCTACCCTCTGAGCCTCCACACTGTGTCCTCCCCTGTTCAGAGGGGCCCCTCCTGGACTTTGACCAAGTTCATTACTCTCTGTCCTTCAAGTCCAGCTCAAGTATCTCCACTAGAAAGCCTTCTCTAACCCTCTGGCTGAGGGGTGCTACTCCACCCCCACCACAGAACAGGCCCTAGGCATATAAATGCATGGCACAGTGAATGAATGAATTAATGAATGAATGAATGTCTAGTCCCTAGGCAGCTTCACAGGGAGGGTGCAATAGTGAGGCCAGAGGGACCCACCACCAAGAGCTGATTGGACCCAAGGGATGCAGGGGCAGGTTCTCCCCAAGCCCTGGAGTCCTCCATGGAGCCAGGCAGCTGTGTGTCTATAGCGCCATGTTCCTCACACAGAGGCCTCCACATAAACGTCTTAGACCCCACTAAGAGGAAACATTCTCCAAGTCTCTCTTTTTGCCTTGACCTCCAGAAGCTGAAGGCTGTTGTGTGTTCTACTGCTAGAGTTTCCTTTAGTCTGGATTTTGTATATAATCACCCTGTTACACCCCACCTCACCAAATACTTTATTACTCAGTTCTTGTTTTCCATCCTCATGAAGGGTTTATTGGCTTTTGTTGTAAGCTCCTAACATGCTTTTTGGAAAGAAATGAGGAATATATAGTCCCCTTTATTATGACAAAGAATAATATTATGCAGTGTATTCAAAAATTTGTTAGAACTATAACTCAGTTGGCCGTAATCTAAAAGTCAAAGAAAGACAAGGACTTCCTCGGTCCTGACACTATTCTGAGTCTTTCCACACCCTTTATCTCATGGGATCTTCAGAGCATTGCAAGATAAGAATATGTTGTTATCCCCATTTTGCAGATGAGGAAACTAAAACTCCAAGTGGAGAGGTGTCTTGTCTAAGGCAGCACCTCCTCCCTTTTCCTTTGCGGTGCCCTAATTCTCTGCCTGTCAGAAAACAGGGTGAACTGCACAGAGTAGATATCCCTCTCTGGTTGGCCTTGGTAAGACCTGGTGTTTATTTCCAGATACTTTCACACATATACACATCCTGGCTTTCGCACCTTCCCTTGTACAAAACAGGCCTTTTCCTGTGTCCCTGGGAAAAAATTGCTCTTTGCCTAGGAGGCCTTCCTGCTATAGCTGCAGATCTGCAGATGGGGGGATCCTGCCTGCCTGGAGGGCAGGGGCCTCTCCAGCTCCGAATAGGAGCCGTTACCTATGAGACAGGTACCTGTGGTCCTGCAGCTTGTGTCTGTCTCTGACATGGAATATATTTCCCACCCCACCCCCCACTTTTTTTTTGTGTGTGTAGTTAGAGTCTCAGGCTGTCATCCTGGGTTGACTGCCATGGTGTCATAGCTCACAGCAACTTCCAACACTTGAACTCAAGCAATCCTCTTGCCTCAGTTTTTCTATTTTTAGTAGAGATAGGGAGGTCTCGCTTTTTGCTCAGGCTGGTCTCGAACTCACGAGCTTAAGCAATCTACCCACCCATGATCTCCCAGAGTGGTAGGATTACAGGTGTGAGCCACCATGCCCAGCCCTTGCTGTTTTCTTAAATGGAGAAGCCCAGAATTGCCCCTGCACTCTGAGTCCTCTTTCTAGGATCCTTGAGAAGGATCCTTTCTCCTTCCAGACCCTCCTATCCCCCAAAGTGTCCATCATTCTCCTCTGGCCTAGATGCCTCTCTCTGTCTCGGCACTTCCTGCCCCTGGTTGTGGTGAGCTGGTCTGCAAAGTCCTCCTGCCTCTCCACCAAAGCATGAACTTCTCAGGGCAGGGACTAGAAAGGACCCCCAGGTACTCAAGAGATGGTCTGTAAGAGCCTATTGACAGGAGGAAGGAAAGGAAGGATAGAGAAAGAGGGCCTGGAGGGCAAATGAAGAACAAAGAAGTAGGAGGCAGGAGAAGGCAAGGATGAAGCCAGCACATGGTGCTTGACTGAGGTCTGTACTATACGTGCGGAGACAGAGGCACTCAGCAGATCTCCTGCACCTGCCAGCCCTATATCAATGGTTTCAGGGCTAGAGTTTTTTTTTATCTGCACTGGCCCCAAGAAACTTTGTGAAAAATCCAGTGTAAGAAGCACTTCTGAAAAGGTGGAGTAAGGACCCCCAAAAATCTGCTCCTTCATTAAAGCAGCAAGGACAGTGGGGGAAATTGACCTTTTCAGAACTCCAGGAATTAGCAAAAGGTTTGCAACTACCTAAGAAATGTTTATTTGGGGAAAATATCTGAATCTTGCTAAAAATAGTGAAGTTTATAGTGTTTTAATTTGCTCCTCCCCCACAGCTCCATAGTGGCCTTAAAAACCAGCAGTGTCACAACTACAGTACTTGTGAAAACTAGCAGCCACTGAAGGAGGCAGAACAGGTTGGAAAATCCTCAAAAATTCATCCCCAAAGAATGATCTGTCTGCTCCTTGGAAAAACATTGTACACACTGAGCAGCTCCTATGGCTCAGTGAGTAGGACGCCAGCCCCATATACTGAGGGTGGCAGGTTTCAAACCCAGCCCCATGCAACTTGCAACAAAAAATAGCCAGGCATTGTGGCAGACGCCTGTGGTCCCAGCTACTCTGGAGGCTGAAGCAAGAGAATGGCCTAACTCCAAGAGCTGGAGGGTGCTGTGAGCTATAACGCCATGGCACTCTACTGAGGGTAACAAAGTGAGACTCTGTCTCAAAAAAAAGAAAGAAAGAAAGAAAGAAAGCACTGTACACAAAGCTTATCTTTGTTGGGATTGATGCAGAGCTTGTTCAGTGGGAAGAGCCCTATCCCCAGGGTGCTTAGCAAAAATAACATCTCATCTGCCTGAAGCAATGATGCTAGCAGAAGACTCGAAAAGTGACACTGAAAACCTAGGGCACAAAATACCCGAGGAGCTTTGAAAAGCTACAACATACTCTTGGGTATCTAGAGGGCATGTGCATGAGCAGGGCTATATAAATGTTCAGAAATCTGAGAGAGCCCTACTCTCTTATCTTTGGCCAACCTTGAGACTCTGCTCAAGCAGGAAATGCAGGTGAAGGCAGAGTTATAACCTCATGGAGCATTGAAACTGTATTCCAACACACACAAAGAGCCACCAGCACAAAGTGGGATACGTACTGGATCAAGGCATTAAAGGAAATCTCTGTCTAACCTGACCATTAAACTAAACAAGCATTATTCAGAATCCAATAGCTGCACATGACAAAAAACTACACACCTTAAATAATTAGTCCAGGAAGGCTCATAAACAAGGAAAAAGCAACAACAATAATCAGCAACAACAACAAATCTTAGAAAAGAGAAAAGGAATATCTTTTCCAGAGGAAGCACATTATATTATGTTAAGTGTCCAGCTTATAACAAAAAAATCACAAGTCATGCACAGAGAGAAGAAAGTATGGCAATGAAAAAGGAAGAAGAAGATGTCAATAGAAGCCCAGATATACTTACTAAACAGAGATGTTGTATTGGTTCTAAAAAATATGTTCAAAGAACTAAAGGAAACCATGTCTAAAGAAATGAAGGAAACCATGAGAATTATGTCTCACTAAATAAAGGATATCAATATAAAGATAGAAATCATTTTTAAAAATAGAAAATTCAGAGCTATAAAGTACCGTAACTGAAATGTTCACTGGAGTGAAATGTTCACTAGAGTGAAAAGTTCACAGTAAATTTGGGCTAGAAGAAGAAATACTCAACAAACTTGCGTCAATTGATATTATCCAGCCTAAGGAACAGAAAGAATAAAGCAGTGGTTCTCAACCTTCCTAATGCTGTGGCCTTTTAATACAGTTCCTGTGGGTCACGACCCACAAGTTGAGAACCACTGGAATAAAGAAAAATGACCAGAGCCTCAAAGGCCTGTAAGAAATAGCCAAGTGTTCCAACATACACATAATTGTTGTCCCAGAATGAGAGAAGAGAGAGAAATAACCAAAGGAATATTTGAAAAGATGGCTAAACTGGGGAAAGGTGGGGTGGCAGGGGAAAAAAATGGCTAAACTTTCTTAATTTTAAAGGAAAACAATCTATATATCTAAGAAGCTCCACAAACTCCAAGTATGATCAACTTTTTTTTTTTTTTTTGAGATGTCTTACTTTGTTACCCAGGCTGTTCTCAAATTTCTGGCCTCAAGCAATCCTCCCACCTTAGCTTTTCAAAGTGTTGTAATTACAGAAGTGAGCCACATCACCCAGCCAAGTATGACAAACTTAAAGAGGTACACACCTATAATGTACACATCGTAATCACATTGCCAAAAATATTCTTGGAAGAAGCAAGAGGAAAATGACCTATCGCAGAAAAAGGATCCTCAATAAGATTAACAGGTGATTTATCATCAGAAAAGATGAAAGCCATAAGGCAGTGGGATGACATATTCAAAGTAAGGAAAGGAAAAAAAAGTGTCAATAAAGAAATCTATACCCAGTAAAACTATCTTTGAAAAATGAAGGAGAAATTAAAATAAACAAGATGAATAAACAAACAAAAATGAAGAGAAATGATCACTAGCAGACATACCCTAAGAAATAGTAAAGAAAGTCCTTCAGTCTAAAATGAAAGAGCACTACACAATAATTTAAATCACACAAAGAAATAGAGTACAGAGCAGCGCCTGTGGCTCAAAGGAGTAGGGTGCCAGCCCCATATGCCGGAGGTGGTGAGTTCAAACCCAGCCCCGGCCAAAAACTGCAAAACAAAAAAAAGGAAATAGAATACCTATGAAGGTAACTACTTTGGTAAATATGAAAGATACTATAAACTTACTTTTATTTTATTCTCTATTCTGATTTAAAAGACAACTGCATAAAACAGTAATGATAAAACTGTGTCAATGGGCTTATAATGTTTAAAGTAGTAATTTCATGACAATGATAGTACAAAGGAATGAGCAATATTAAAGTAAATTATTTTAATACAATTAGAAGTGAGTTACTATTAATCTAAACTGGAATATTTTAAAGTTTTAATTATAATCCTCAGGGAAACAATAAAAAATAACAAAAAATATAGTAAAAGAGGCTCAGTGCCTGTGGCTCAACGGGCTAAGGCACCAGCCATGTACACCTGAGCTGGCGGGTTCAAATCCAGCCCGGCCCACCAAACAACAATGACGGCCGCAACCAAAAAATGGCCGGGCATTGTGGTGGGTGCCTGTAGTCCCAGCTACTTGGGAGGCGGAGGCAGGAGACTCGCTTGAGCCCAGGAATTGGAGGTTGCTGTGAGATGTGATGCCACAGCACTCTATCCAGGGTGATAGTTTGAGGCTCTGTCTCAAAAAATATATATATATATATATATATGTATATATAAATATATATAGTAAAAGAATTAAGGGGCTGGGCACAGTGGCTCACACCTGTAATCCTAGCATTTTGGGAAGCTGAGGTTGGAGAATTGCTTAAGGCCAGGAGCTCAAGACCAGCCTGAGAAATATAGCAATACCTGATTTCTACAAGAAATAGAAAATTTAGCCAGGCATGGTTGCATATGACTGAAGTCCCAAATACTTGGGAGGCTGAGGCAGGAGGATTGCTGAGTTTGAAGTTGCAATGAACTACGATGATGCCATTGCACTATAGCCTGAATGACAGAGAAAGACCTGTGAAAGAATGAGAAGAAAAGAGAGACAGAGAGAAATTATAATGTAAAATGGTAAGACAAGGGCTGGGTGCAGTGATTCATGCCTGCAATCCTAGCACTCTTGGAGGCCACAGTGGGTGGATTGCGAGACTAACCTGAACCAGAGTGAGACCCCATCTCTAAACATATCCAGGTGTTGTGGCAGGCCCCGATAGTCTCAGCTACTTGGGAGCCTGAGGAAAGAGGATCCCTTGAGCCCAAAACTTTGAGGTTGCTATGAGTATGGTGCCACAGCACTCTATCCAGGACAACAGCTTGAGACTCTGTCTAAATAAATAAATAAATAAATAAGAATTTAGGGGAGAAAGTAGAGAAAGTCAACGAAATCAATCAAAAGTTGATTCTTTAAAAAGAACAACAAAATTGACAAACATTTAAGTAAACTGACCAAGGAAAAAAGAGTGAAGTCTCAAGTTCTAAACTCCAGAATAAGAAGGGACAGCAACCTTACAAAAAAGGAAGAGAATTGGAAAGGAATATTATGAACAACCGTATGCCACCAAATTAGATAGCCTAGGTGAAATGGGAAAATTTTCAGAAACACACAAACTGCTCAAATTTTTTAAAATTAAATATATTAAACTAAAACTGACTCAAGAAGAAATAGAAAATTTGAGTAGACCTATAACAAGTAAAGAGATTAAATCGGCTCGGCGCCTGTGGTTCAGCGGGCTAAGGCGCCAGCCACATACACCTGAGCTGGTGGGTTCGAATCCAGCCTGGGCCCGCCAAACAACAATGATGGCCGCAACCAAAAAATGGCCGGGCATTGTGGCGGGCGCCTGTAGTCCCAGCTACTTGGGAGGCGGAGGCAGGAGACTAGCTTGAGCCCAGGAATTGGAGGTTGCTGTGAGCTGGGATGCCACAGTACTCTATCCAGGGTGACAGCTTGAGATTCTGTCTCAAAAAAAAAAAAAAGAGATTAAATCAATAACCAATAACCTTCTTACAAAGAAAAACCCACAACAAATACTAACAAACACTCAATGAAGAATTCATAACAATACTTCACAAACTCTTACAAAAGATAGAAGTGGAAGGGACACTTCCCAACTCATCCTGAGGCCAGATTTATTCAGATACCAAAACTAGACAAAGACATCACAAGGAACTAAACTACAGATCAATATCTCTTATGAATATAAACAGAAAAATCTTCAACAACACAAGCAAATGAATCTAGCAATATGTGAAAAGATTATAGACCAAGAGAGATTTATCCTAGAAATGCAAGGTTGGTTTAACACCCAAAATCAATATAATACTTCACATTTTTTTGAGACAAAGTCTCATTATGTCACCCTCAGTAGAGTGCTGTGGTGTCACAGCTCACAGCAACCTTACACTCTTGTGCTTAAGTGATTCTCTTGCCTCAGCCTCCCAAGTAGCTGTAACTATAGGCATCCACCACAATGTCCAGCTATTTTTTTTGTTGTTGCAATTGTCATTGTTTAGCAGGCCTGGGCTGGGTTCAAACCCAAACCCTCCGGCCTCGGTGTATGTGGCCAGCGCCCTAACCACTGCATTATGGGCACTGAGCCTATAATGCATCATATTATTAAATGAAAGGATTGAACCACATGAGCATCTTAATAAAGCATTTGACCAAATCCACAGCTTTTCATGATTTAAAAAACTTTACTGAACAAATTAAGAATAAAAGGAAACTTTCTTGTTGTTGTTGTTGTTGTTTAGAGAAAGTTTCACTTTGTCACCCTCAGTAGGGTACTGTGGC
>CAUYRH010100853.1:0-23633 GCA_963574655.1 Perodicticus potto
GGGTACTGGCCCCCCAACCAAAGCAAGTGACATGGCCTCATGTGCTCCCTGAGGAACGTTGCCCTAAGATGGAAAAACTTCTTTCTCTGTGGACATGCCCGGGCTAGTAAGAACAATCAGTTAAATGTTCACAGAAAGGAAAGTTACCAAGGGCTTTGCACAGTTGCAGCTGGGGGCTGGGCGCTTGTGGAGGTTGCGGGCAGAGGTACTGTGTTCCATTCTCCTTTTAGCAAAATTGTCCTTTCTAAGTTTTAGGGAACTAATCAAACAGAACAGACAGCAAGGCGCCATTGTGGTTAAGCCTTGAGCAAAGTGTTGAGCAAAGTATTCTTGATTTAGATTAACTATATAAGTGTCCAGCAGCATCTGTGCTAAACAAAGAATTTTCATGACAGTTTTTGTGATCTCACCATTATTTATTCCCTTTTCTATTTTTATACCTTTATTTAATCAGCGTTGTGTATAAAAATACCCAATAAGTGTGGGTAGTCACTGAGTGCCCGAGTGAGCCTCAGTCTCCCTTTCACATTCATTTTGTGTGCGGTGCTTTCCTCCGAGTCTCCGAACATCTGTTCCGCTGGCAACTATAGATAATTGAATAACCACATGTAAAAGCCTGAAAGCACTTTATCATAAGGACATTTGCACTAGATTATTTATGACAGCTCAATTTACAATTACCAAAATGTGGAAACAACCTAAATGTCCACCAACCCTGGAATGGAGTAACGAGCTGTGGTATATGTATACCATGGACTACTATTCAGCCATCAATAAAGATAGAGATTGTATATATTTTTTACTAGCCTGGATGGAGTTGAAACACATTCTTCTTAGTAAGGTATCACAAGAATGGAGAAACAAGTATCCAATGTATTCAATATTAATATGAAGGCAATAGACTATTTAATAATAAACACCCACATAAGAGAAAAACTCAAATCAATTCAAGGTGGGGGAAAGGGGAACCAGGGATGGAGGGAAGAGGAGGAGGGAAGGGGATGGGTGTGCTGAGACTTAATAGGCACAATGTTAGGGTGTATGGTACACTTGTTGGGGGAGGAACACAATTGTGAGGGACTCTACCTAATAAATGCAAACATTGTAACCTATTTTTTTTGTACCCTCGAATTAACCTGAAATAAAAAAAAAACCCTGAAAAATTCTTTCCAGAAGGCTACCAAGGAGATATAACAATGAAATGTTATATGGAATACCAGACTGGAAAACAAATCACTATAAAGGGCATTGATGGGACAACTGATGAAATATAAATATGAAAGTGGATTAAATAATAGTGAATCAATGTTAAATTTCTTGATTATGATAATTGCATTCTAGTTTTGAAAGAAAATACCATTAGGAAAGACACAAAGAAATGGTTCAGAATGGTTTAGAAAAGAGATATATGCATAGAAAATGAAAAGCAAATGGGGCCAGCTTGGGTGGCTCTTCCCAATACTTCTAGCACTCTGGGAGGCTGAGGCTGGCAGATACCTTGAGCTCAGGAGTTCTAGACCAGCCTGAGCAACAGTGACACCCTGCCTCTATAAAGAAAGAGAGAGAGAGAGAGAGAGAGAGAGAGAGAGAAAGGAAAGAAAGAAAGAAAGAAAGAAAGAAAGAAAGAAAGAAAGAAAGAAAGAAAGAAAGAAAGAAAGAAAGAAAGAAAGAAAGAAAAGAAAAGAAAAATTAGCCTGGCATTGTGGCAGGCGCTTGTAGTCTCAGCCAGTAAGGAGACTAAGGTAGGAGAATCATTTGAGCTCAGGAGTTTGAGGTTGCTGTGAACTATGACACCATGGCACTCTACCCAGGATCACAGAGTAAAACTCTGTCTAAACAAACAAACAAATAAATAAATAAAGCAAATGAATGGGGAAAAATATGACAATCAATGAATATACTATACAGGAATTCACTTTGCCATTCTTATAGCTTTTCTCTAATTTTGAATTTTTTTAAAGTTACAAGAGAAACAAGAATCATCATATAAAGAAACTAAAGGTAGAAAATTTGAGGCAAAAACCCCCAGCCCTGATGTGGAAAGTGTTTGGCTGTTAAAGGAACTAGAAGAACAGCAGTGTGGCTGGAGTGTGCTGACAAGAGGCTGGGTGGCAGGTGGGGTGGAAGCAAATAAGACCACAGAAGCAAGGGCCAGCTCACACAAGTTCTCATAGGCCACATTAAGAATTTGGCTTTAATTGTAATGGGAATTCAATGTAAGGTTCTGAGGAAGGAGTTGACAAAGTACATTTTACAGTTAATTCTGGGAGTGATTCTGATTAGAGCTGTTTAGGCTACACTTAATCACTGTAACTACAGAAAGAAGGAGCAGAAATAGCCAGGCCTTCACGAGCCTCTCCCAGGAGGAGGAGGGTGGGGGAAAACCCCACTGGAACCCCATGGCACAGCCCAAATCAACAGCTGTCACTGCCCACACCCTGCTATGCCTGGGCTATTCCACATACCACTCCCTGGTCAGATCTTCATTTCAGTATTCCAGTTCCAAGGATGCCCCAAATCACATAACAAATTATCCCATATTCAACACCAAGAACAGCAGCAAAAGCCTACACTTAAAGCTTCTCCAAAGGGAGCCAACCCCAAACGACATCTGGTTTCTTTATTCTGTTCTAAGTCTAGGTTCTCTGGATGATATTTATTTCATCTGGTCAAGTTTGAATGTGGCTCTTGTTTCTGCAGCTGAATGCTAGATGACACATGTAATGTTAGAAGAGAAATAGTTATTCAGCAACTTCAATACAGAGGGTTCCCTTCTCCAGGAAAGAAGGGCTGTGCCTGCACCCAGCTATCCACAATAACAGTGATCTCCTTCTAGTAGTAGCCGCAGCTGCAGCAGCCCAGTCTGCGGGAGTTAGCAGGTGATGGCAGCTGGTGTTCTCAGACAGCTCTCGATATTTATATTTAGGCAATTTAGTACCTAAATTCTTTCTATTTACACCCCAGATCCAAAACTTATCATGATTGCATTTTAAGACAGTAAGTGATCAGAATCCCTTACCTGGGGGACAGGGACCTGCGGTGTGCCCAGCAGTATGCTAAGCAGATTTGTGCAGACCTTTCTTTGTGATGATAAAAGAATGTCTCTTAACTCTGATTCATGTTTTTCCAATAAATCTGGTTCCTTATAAACTTACACATGACAAGGTGGAATTTGTTCTCACCTACCTTTAGCTATAACAAAAGAAATTTTTAAATCTGTTTTATAGAAAGGAATGAATGTAGTGCAGTTCCTGTCCTGCAGGCTGACTTGCATTTGCTGGTTAGGTGGTACCAAAGATCTCTCCACTCTGGCAGTGGGCCGGTTTCCTCCACTGGGTAGACTGACTTCTTTCAGGTTCTTCTTGGTAGGAGTATTTCCCTGCTCTGAGGTCACCAGTGTGGCTATTCCTGAGAGTGGCATAGGTAAGGATTCTCCTTCTGAGGTATAGAGACCTCTGTTTATTTTGTCTCCTAGCATAGGCTGCTCTTCTGATCACAGAACCTGGCCTCTCAGAAGGAAACACACTCCACGTGTGCTGGGTAGTTAGGTCTTCTGCCCACCATACCTCCCAACCTTCCCTTCTCCCATGACCCTAAGGCAGTGTCACACTCCTCAGAACTCCATTGTACAGTTTTTGGAGAAGATGTTCTGCTAGGTTGGTGTGTTGTGAGTCTTGGGGTGCTGGGGACCCCATGTAGACAGTTAGAGACAAAGCTCTGATGACAGCATTTGTATGTGTCATCTAGTTGGGCATTGATCCAGTGTCAACTCCAACTTTCAGCTCAGTGACTTCAAGATACTGTTTGATTGCTTAAACAGCATGTTGTCATTTGTAGCCTGGAGACCTGCTTAATTACACCAGGGTTTCCCTGCTTTAGCTGAACACGGTCTCCTGGAAGATCTGGGAGTTGCTTTAGGAGCTAAGTGATCGTGTGACCTTCTTGGGCAGTTTTGGATCTTCTCTGGCAGTCACTTCTTTAACATCCTAGCTTGTTGCTGTTGGTTTCTATTTTAAGGGGCCTAATGAGCTTGTAACAAATGCAGGGTATCTCGTTGAGTCATGATCACAGAATCTGGACTCTGTCTTTGAAGCTTCTATCTCTTAGCAACAGTAGTCAGGCTTCTGCCCATAGCTCTAGACCTGAGTTTAGTACCTTTGTTTTTATCCTTGCCTTTTTAAAATAATAGAGAGGAGGGGAGACAAATAGATTTCTTTTAGCAAATGCATTTATATTTTTTATTAAATGTGAAGAAGAGGACTTTTCCTCCATCATTTTGAAAACCCTTACCATAAAAACTTTAATTTGGGTATATTAGATAATATTTTTAGTATAGCCACATTGCTTTAGCAATTTGTGCTGTGAAAGCTAACATTCAGAATCGAGATGTTTATAATTTTAAAAGGCCTTTGATTCTGACTGAAATTCTGCAGTCAGACATTATGATTTCCTTTACATTTATGAACCATACTATTTTATTTCTTACATACTGCTTTCCCTTTGAGTTCTGAAAAGTCTTTCTAAAATATTTCATTTCTGGTAATTGTATGAATGGATTTTACATAGAAATATAAAGATTATTCATTACATGATTTTAAAGACACTTCTGAAAGTTTAAATGGCATGGACTACCTTCATTAGGAAGAAAACTGAGATGATATAGATAAGAGAGATGAATTAGAGATAAACAATTGAGAGGTAAACTAATTCATAAATGGTTTCTGGAGTATAATGAAGTTATAACATATTTACTAAAATAATTTTTGGAATTATTTTCTTTGCTAGTTGATTTTGACTAAACTTTATAGTGAAAACTGTTTCTTTTAGTTACCACATAGTAGCAACGTGAGGCAAATATAGTTTGCTTTAAGAAACCACAAAATATAAAACATAAACTTCTGACTATGATGAAAAAGGAAGTATCAAAGTAAAGGAAGGATTCTTTCAGAAAATTAATCATTTTATTTAATATACAGTTCTACTGGTGATTAATTTTCCAAAACGTACTTTGAGAAATTATATTCATTTTCTATTACTGTATAATAAATTGCCACAGCCTCAGCACCTTGAAACAGCACTCATTTATTAATTCATGGGTCTGTAGGTCTCTAGTCCAGGCATGGCATTCTTTGCTCTGGATCTCATGGGTTGAATCAGAGTATTGACTATGCTGCATTAAACTCCACTTCCAAGTTCATTCAGGTTGTTGGAAGAATTCCGTTGCAGGTGGTTGCAGGACCAAAGTTCTCATTTATTTCCTGGTCATCACCTGGAACTACTATTAGTTCTGAGTTCCGGCCCCCTCTGTCTTCAAAGTGAGCAATAGTGAATTGACTCCCCTTACACTTTGAAATACTTCCACCATGAGAAAATCAATGCCTTTTAGGGGCTCACCTGATTAGATAAGGCCCTCTGAGGATAATCTCCCTGTCAAAACATCAACTAATTTGGGACCTTAATTATATCTATATAACTCTTCACAGCAGGACTTAAATTAGTGTTTGAATGAATAACTGTGCAAAGATTTGTGTGTCCTAAGGGGTGGGAATCTTGGAACCATTTCAGAATTCTACCTAGCTTTTGACATGTGCCATGATTCAATATATTTTTTTAAAAACTATTTAAAAATACGATTAAATAGTGATAAATGAGAGGTTAGTCAGAAGACTTGAAGTTATTTTAAGCAGGAGTTAAACCTCTCTAGTTCAAATTCTGATGTGTTTCTGGTCTCTCAGGCTGTCAATCCCCAATATAAAGTATTGACATTTTCCTGTGTAGACTTCACTTCAGATCCTTTTCTACCAAGGCACAAGCCTCGCTGTCTTTTCTCCAGCAAGACAATGACTACAATATCACCGCTGTTAGGTAAGTGCCCTTCCCATCAGTCATCAGGTGGGAAAAGTGGTGTGCATTGAGTATTTGTAATAGCAAAGCTTGGGAACCTACAAATACAATCTATAAGTATATCACACAAGTAGGCGAGGGCCTTTACTTGTTTATTTTTTTGAGCTTACATATAACTTTGCTACCTCCCCCCAAAATGCCAGTTCTGAGATAGCATCCCCTCTGTCAGCCACTTCTGGTTCAAAGGCGGCCTCTCCTCCTTAGAGGAAGGAATGTAGTCCAAATCAGCTCTCTTTATCTCTCTCAGGGCTAAGTTGAAAAAAATACTCCTCATGTTCTGCCAGATACTTATTCTCTCTTTCTCATTTCAAACTTCAATATATTCTTTAAAAAAAAAATCATACTAAAAACTTCTCCAAAGCTAAGTGGCATAAACAGCTCTGTTTCTTGCATCCAAGTTCCCTAGTGAATGTTCATAATATTGTCTCCAGTCGTTAAGAAAGTGTTAAATCATGTGCCATACCCTGCTTAAGAACACAAAGAAGTGTGTAAAATTGCCATATTTCTAGCTGGGTCCTCCTAGTACAGAATTGCCATGTGTCCAGACATTTATGCATTTCAGAACGAACAAAGCACATGAGCTGTCACTGCTGTGCTGTTTGTGGTGTTGTGCTGGGGATGCTGTGCTTCAGGAGGCAGCCTGGTTCACCCTTGGTGCATCAGCTCTGGCTCTTTGTCTTTGAGTCATCAGATCTCAAGTCTATAAAGGGCACTTTAACCACAAGTTTGTATGTAGCGTACCATGAGGATGCCAGCACCAGATGTTCCAGGTTCAAATCCCAGCTCTTCTGCTTCCTATGTAAAGTCATTTAATGTTTCTATGTTTTAGTTTTTATCTTAGATGATATACTCTTAGAGCTTTTACACATGCTGGAGATTATTTTAAGCACCCCTGCCTCCTGCATTGAGGACTAATCTTGCTGATATGCTTCTTGTCCCTTGGCTCAAGAACTGAGGCAGAGCTGGGTCAGTGGATGAGGTTTCTCTTACTTTCTAAATATCCTCCACATCTTGAATCTCTTGTATGTAATCACTTCTCCCTATCACCACTATCCCTCCCTTTGGTCCAAGTCATCAAACTTCTCTTACCTGAATTATAGTAGCCTCCTCCCTGCCCTCTCTGCTTTTCTCTCCACTCCCCTATAGTCTTTCTACTATATGGCAGCTGAGATAATCTTTAAAAACTGGAGTCTGGTCTTATGACTTCTCTGCTCAGAGTCCTGCAATGACTTCCCATTTTATTCACTGTAAGAATAAAAACCCATACAATAGCTCACACGCCCGTCATTCTCTGCTACGCCCCATCAGCTTTCTGACTCATCCCTTTTTGTTCGGCTCCTGTGATGTCCTTCTTGCTGTTCCTCACCCATGCTGGCATGATTTCACCTCAACGTGAAATTGTCTTCTGTGTCTAGGTGCTCTTCCCTCTGATGTGTGCCACCTCCTATGTCTGTTCAAATGTCACCTTCATAAAGAGGTTCACACAGAACCTCTTCTCTACCTTTTTTTTCTTTTTTCTTTTTTTGCTGCAGTTTGGCCGGGGCTGGGTTTGAACCTGCCACACTCGGTATATGGGACCGGCACTCTACTCACTGAGCCACAGGCACTGCACCCTTCTCTACCTTTCTCTACCTTCCCTCCCATAGTCCTTGTCATAATTTCCACATACTGCGTGTCTTACAAATATTCTATATCTATTAGTCATTTTCTGTTTTCCTTTGGGAGGATATAGTTTCCATATCGGCAAATGTATTTGCCTTTCTTCTCTGGAACAGCACCTGGGATGTAGTGGGGGCTCAATAAATATATATGGAATTAAAGAATGAATGAATGTTGTGCTAGAGAAGACAGAGATGGAGAAAGACTAAGTGATGTCAGTTAAAAAGCTGATGCGTCACAGAAAGCAGCATGGAGAAAGGACATTCTCAAGTCTGTGCATTTTAAGGAATCCTGAGAGAGGGCTGGAATTCCAGGAAAGGCTTGTATTACAGTGGAAAACTAGACTTTTGGGCAGAAGCTGAGGTTGAAGACCAGGCAATGGCCTGGTCATATGGGCAGTTGAAAGGAGGCTAAACTCAGACTTACTCCAGATTCCAGATGTTAAGGGAGGGCATGGTATCTGATACACTTCCTCGCTGAATAGGTGATGTTGATGAACCAGAGAAAACAGAGCTTACAAATGAAGGGCATTAGTGCACAGAGCTGAGTGGGAAGGGCAAAAATTGATTGTTATCTTCAGTTATAAAGTGCTCATTTCCACTAGACCTTTCAGAGTTTTCAAAGAAAAAGGCTAAGGTCAAAGCACATGAAAAGGTTGATTGTTTTGTAATTATAGGTGCATATTTTTAATAATTTAAAAATATTGTAACTATCCAGTAGAAGCTTTATACTTCACCACCTCTCTACATTGACCACCTCCTTCAGTTGACCTAGTTTTTATAGATTGGACATGCACCACATATATGTATCAGTACAGCAGGCCTAGTTCCATATGTTGACCACCTCATTTGTTACAGTTCCTTCAACTTATGAAAATTCTACTGTAATTAGTAGAATTAAAAGTAGTTGTTTGTCTTTGTCTAATGGACTAACTTATCTAAAATATTGAGTGTGCTTGTTTTGGCAGCACATATACTAAAATTGGAATGACACAGAGAAGATTAACATGACCCCTGTGCAAGGATGACACACAAATTAGTGAAGTGTTCTATATTTTTATCATTCAGACAATAAAGGGAGTGGTTGAGAAAATGTAAAGACAGACTCAAAAGTCAGACAAGAGATATGTAGACTATAGAAAGGATATGGCAGAGCTCAGGAAAATAAAGGAGACAATTAGGGATTGTAAAGATGCAGTAAAAAGTATCAAAAATAAATTAGACCATGGAGAATAAAGAACCTCAGAGCTAGAGAATAAAGAGTTCACATTAACCCAGGTAGTTACAGAGGCAGAAAAGAAGAGAGAGAAAGCAGAGTAGTTGCTTAGAGAACTATGAAACTCCATGAAGCATTCAAACACACAAATAAGAGGTCTCCAAAAGGGAAGAAGATTGTCCAAAAGGAATGGAAACCCTAAGGGAGACTATCACAAATGAAAACTTCCCAAGTTTTACTAAATGTCCCAATACACTCCTTTCAGATGGATATCAAACCCCAGGTTTTCTCAACTCTAACAGAGCTTCTTCAAGACACATAGATTCTTCAGTGAACCTATCCAAAATCAAGATGAAGGAGAAAATTTTGCAAGCATCTAGGAGTAAGTGCCAACTAACCTATAGGGGTAGAGTTATTAGGATGACAGCATACTTTTCAACCAAAAATTTCTAAGCCAGACAAGCATGGTCATTCACCATCAACATCCTTAAACAAAATAATTTTCAACCCAGAATTCTGTATCCTGCTAAACTAAGCTTCAAAATTTATGGAGAAATAAAATCTTTTATGGACATACAAGCAGTGAGGAAATTCACCACAAGACCAGCTCTACAGGAAATACTTAGCCCTTTTTTCAACACCGAACACCACATTGGACCACCAAGAAAGTAAACACCTAGAAGCCAAAGACCAAAACTTAGCTTCCACAGTGGCACAAAGGGTAAAACTATACAACAGACTTTCTCATACAAGATGAATAAAATTCTACTACACTTGTTGATACTCTCAATAAATGTCAATAGATTGAATTCCCCACTCGTGTGGTAAAAGCACATCAAAATATGGGATAAAAAAGCACAAACCATCCATTTGCTGTCTACAGCAGACATACCTAGCCCTGAAGGACAAATCAAGACTCAGGGTTAAGGGATAGAAAACAGTATTTCAAGCAAATGGAAATCAGAAAAAAGGAGGAGTTGAATATTATTCTCAGATACAAGCAGATTCAAAGCAACTACAGTTGAGAAAGACAAAGATGGACACTTCATACTGGTCAAAGGAACAATACAACAAGAAGACATATCAATTTTAAATATTTATGCATCCAAATTAAATGCTCCCAGATTTATGAAACAAACCTTGAGAGGTCTGAGTGATGTGATATCCCATAACACCATAATAGCCAGGGACTTTATGTCTACTCTGACATAGTAGAACGTATCCTTTAAGCAGAAACTAAACAAGAATGCAAAAGACTTAAATGAGACCCTGGAACAAATGGGATTAATAGACATATACAGAACACACCACCTCAAAGTAAAAGAATATACTTTTTTCTCATCAATCAATGGCACATCAAAATAGATCACATCCTAGGATACAAATCAAACCTCAGCAAAATTAAAGGAATGGAAATTATACTTTGTCTTTTCTCTGACCATAGGCTATAAAGGTGTCACTCAACCCCAACAAAGACATTCAACCCCACACAAAGGCATGGAAATTAAACAACCTTATGCTGAATGATAGCTGGGTTCAGGATGAGATAAGAGAGGAAATTGTTAAATTCCTCGAACATAACAACAATGAAGACACAAATTACCAAAATCTGTGGGATACAGCAAAAGCAGTCCTGAGAGGAAAATTTATTTCACTAGATACTTACGTCCAAAAAAAAAAAAAAGAAAGAAAGAAAAGAAAGTGAGCACATCAACATACTCACAAACCAACTTATGGTAGTGGAAAAAGAAGAACAATTGAATCCTAAACCCAGTAGAAAAAAAGAAATAACCAAAGTAAAATCAGAGATTAATTAAAGTGAAAAGTAAAAAAATCATTCAGAAAATGAACAAAACAAAAAGTTGGTTTTTTAAAAAAACAAATTAAATAGATAAACCTTTAGCCAGACTAAGCATAAACAGAAAAGTAAAATCTCTGGTAATCTCAATCAGAAACGATAAAGGGAAAATAACAATAGATGCCACAGAAATACAAGAAGTTATCTCAGAATACTACAAGAAACTCCAAGAAACTTGACAATGTGGAGGAAATAAATCAATGCTTGGAATCATACCCTCTTCCTAGACTTAATCAAGAAGAAATAAATCTGAACAGACCAATTTCAAGCACTGAGATCAAAGAAATAATAAAAAAAACTTGAACGAAAAAATTCCCTGGTTCAGATGGCTTCACACTGGAATTCTATCAAACTTTCAAATAATAGCTTATGCCCATGCTGCAGAAATTATTCCAAAAAATTGAGAAGGAAGGAATCTTTCCCAATATGTTCTGTGAAGCAAATATCACCCTGATACCAAAACCAGAAAAAGACCCAACTAAAAAGGAGAACTTCAGACCAATTTCATTAATGAATATAGATGCAAAAATTCTCCACCAAATCCTACATTACAGCTTCTCATTTAAAAAGTCATACATTGAAGAAGCCCAAGTGCCCATCGACCCAGGAATGGATTAATAAATTGTGGCATATGTACACCATGGAATATTATGAAGCCTTAAAGAAAGATGGAAACTTTACCTCTTTTATGTTTACATGGAAGGAGCTGGAACATATTGTTCTTTAGCAAAGTATCTCAAGAATGGAAGAAAAAGTATCCAATGTACTCAGCCCTACTATGAAACTAATCTATAGCTTTCATTTGAAGGCTATCACCCAATTATAGCACAAAAATAGGGGGAGGGGAGGTGGGAGGATGGGTGGAGGGAGGGTAATTGGTGCCATCTCACCTACGGTGCATCTTAGAAGGGTACAGTGAAACTTACTAAATGAAGAATATAAATTTCTTAACACAATAACTAAGAAAATGCCATGAAGGCTATGTTAACCAGTTTGATGAAAATTTTTCAGATTGAATATGAAACCAGCACATTGTACCCCATGATTGCATTAATGTACACAGCTATGATTTAATAAAAAAGAAAAAAAAAGTCATACACACCTTTTGGGGGCAAGACACAATTATAAGAGGGACTTTACCTAACAAATGCAATCAATGTAACCTGGTTTCTTGTACCCTCAATGAATCTCCAACAATAAAAAATAAATAAAAAAAAAGTCATACATCATGATCAAGTAGGTTTCATCCTAGAGATGCAAGGTTGGTTTAACATACACAAGTCCATAAATGTAATTCACCATATCAACAGAAGCAAAAACAAAGAGCACATGATCCTCTCAATAGATGCATAAAAAGCATTTGGTAAAACCCAACATCCTTTTCTAATTAGAACTCTGAAGAATATACAGATGGTACATTTCTTAAACTGATTGAAGCCATCTATAACTAACCCACAGCTAATATTATACTGAATGGAATAAAACTGAAAGCTTTTCCATTCAGAACTGGAACTAGACAAGGTTGTCCTCTGTCATCACTACTATTCAACATAGTGCTGGAAGTTCTAGCCAATACTATCAGACAAGAGAAGGTAATAAAGGGTATCCAAATGGGAGAACCCCAAAGACTCAACCCCAAGACTCCTGGAAGTGATCAAAAAATACAGTAATGTCTCAGGATATAAAATCAATGTCCACAAATCAGTAGCCTTTGTACATGCCTATTACAGCCAAGATGAGAAGCTAATCAAAGACACAATTCCCTTTACAGCAAATACAAATAAAATGAAAAATAACTAAGAAAAGAGGTGAAGGAACTCTATACAGAAAATTATGAAACCCTAAGAAAAGCAATAGCAGAATATATTAAGAAATGGAAGAACATACCATGCTCATGGATGGGAAGAATCAACATTGTCAAAATGTCCCAAAGCAATCTAGGAGTCAATGCAATCCCTACTAAAATACCAATGTTACACTTTGAAGATTTAGAATAAACAATTCTTCATTTTGTATGGGACCAGAAAAAAAAAACCTGTATAGCTGAGGCAATTCTTGTTAATAAAAACAAGTTTGGGGACATCAGCCTACCAGGTAACTTTAGGCTGTACTACAAGGCCACAGTAATCAAACCAGTATGGTATTGGCACAAAAATAGATACATAGACATTTGCAGCCAAATAGAAAACCATGAGAGGAAACTAATATCTTACAGCCATCTGATCTTTGGCAAACCAAACAAGAATATACAATGGGAGAAAGTTTCCTTATTCAATAAATGGTGCTGGGAAAACTGGATAACCACATAAAAGACTGAAACTGGATCTGCACCGCTCTCCAATCACAAAAATTGATTCAAGATGGATAAAATATCTAAGTCTAAGGCATAAAACAATAAAAATCCTTGAAGAAAATGTAGGAAAAACACTTGAAGGTATATGCCTGGGAAAAGACTTTATGAAGAAGACATCAGTGGCAACTGCAACAACAAAAATAAACAAATGGGACTTAATTAAACTGAATAGCTTCTGTACAGCTAAGGAGACAACAAGTAAAGCAAAGAGACAACCATCAGAATAGAAAGATATTTGTATATTATGAATCGGACAAAAGCTTGATAACTAGGATCTATGGAGAACTCAAATTAAGCAACAAAGAAGAGCCAACAATCCCTTATATCAATGGGCAAGTGAGATGAATAGAACCTTCTCTAAAGAAGACAGATGAATGGCTAACAAACATGAAAAAATGCTCATTGTCCCTAATTATTAGAGAAATGCAAATCAAAACCACTCTGAGATATCACCTAACTCCAGTGAGAATGGCCCACATCACAAAGTCTTGAACCGGCAAATGCTGGTGTGGATGTGTCAAGAATGGAACACTTTTACGTTGCTGATGGGACTGCAAACTAATACAACCTTTTTGGAAGGAAGTGTGGCGAATCCTCCAGGAACTCAAAGTAGACCTCCCATTTGATCCTTCAGTTCCCATTACTGGGCATCTACAGAAGAAAGTAATCATTTTATCATAAGGACATTTGAACTAGAATGCTTATCACAGCTCAGTTTACAATTGCCAAATTGTGGTAACACCCTAAATGTCCTTCAACCCAGGAATGGTTTAATAAGCTGTGGTATATGTATACCATGGAATACTATTTACCTACTACAAAAGATGAAAACTTTACATCTTTTGTATTAATCTGGAAGGAGTTGAAACACATTCTTCTTAGTAAAGCATCACAAGAATGGAGAAGCAAGAATATAATGTACTCAGTTCTGATATGAGGACAATTGATGCTAGCATATGGTAGGGGTAGGGGAGTGGAGAGAGGGAAAGAGGAAAGGGAGCTGGGGGGTCATGATGTGTGACATGTCTCTTGCGGGTGGGACACAATTAGAGAAGGGACTTTACCTAACAAATGCAAGCAGTGTAACCAGGTTCTTTGTACACTCAATGATTCCCCAACAACAAATCAGCTTCCCCAGCACATAGCCAAGTTATTAATGCCCTGCCTGAGTCTTAGGTTCTTCAACTGTAAAATGAGGTAATAACAGTCTCTACCATCAGAGGTCAGTATAGAGAAATAAATGAGATAAGTGCAGATGAAGTATTAAGAACAGGGCTTGGCATAAAATAAATGCTCAAAAATGTTAGTTATTATTTGACATAAATTTTGCCCTCACCTACTGTAAAAGGTAGATCATAAAAATTGTGTATAACTAATGTTGATAGAAAGTAGAAAAGATAAGTACCAATAAGAAAGAGACAGTGCTGAGCTAAGTTTTTTATTTTAATATTCATTTACATGAATATTTTGTAAAACATATATGTGGTGCAAGATTCAAAAGGCACAAAAGTGACACAAATGAGTAAGTCTCCTGCTCACAGTTCTCCATAGCTGGACAGATCCTCTGCTTAGATACAGTCACTGTTAATAGTGTCTTGTGAGTCCTTCCAGAGAGTCTTTGCACATTCAATATGAGTGTATATATTTTTCTCCTTTCACACAAACTGAACCACAACACCACTATCTGGGCACATTTCTTTATCGCTTAGTAACCTACAATTGAGGTCATTCCATGTGTGGACCCATGCAGATCTGCTCTATGCCATTCGATTGCATGAGAGGACATTGTTGAGTAACCAGTTCTGAGTTGGTGGAATTTTGGGTTGCTTCCAATATTTTCCTATTACAAAAAAAGTACTGCAATAAATATTCTTTCTTGTTGGAAAAGAAAATATCATTGAGCAATTGATATAAACTCTTTTATTACTACTCTCTGGGCCATCCTATCAAGCGATTGTCCTTTACTTGAGGTCTGGATCGTGATTCTTTTTTTTTTTTTTTTTTGCAGTTTTTGGCCAGGGCTGGGTTTGAACCCACCACGTACGGCATATGGGGCTGGGCTGGTGACCTACTCCTTTGAACCACAGGTGCTGCCCTGGATCATGATTCTTAATGTATGGTCTTTATTTTTACTAGTAGTGTATTGATCGTTTAACATCGATAATATTTCCTGCAGAGATTTATTCTCCAAATTGGATATTACCATTTATTTTGCTTGGGTGGTAGATATCTGAATTTACACTAATTAGAATTGACTGATCCAGGTTGACAAAGAGCCCCATGCAGCCTAAATCATGACATGCATAAAGAATAAACTTAGTTTTCTCAAGAGTCAATGTTTTTCCGTTTACTTTAAGATAATTCAGAAAGTCCCATAAAATCCTTCTCAGAAATAATTCTGAAAATATTTCAAAGTATAAAACTCACATATAAAATATATGGACTGAAAATCCACAGTATGAAAATTCACTTAAATCTATTCTAGTCAATATCCTTCCCTATGGGATACATATCTCCAACTATATTCAATAAAAATAGTTCAGTAAAAATAAGTATCAATCATATTGCAAAGCTCTAGGGAATATTAGAATGAACCGAGTCAAAAAAGTTGGCTTTTGTAAGCTTATAGAATAGTAGGGGAGAAAGGCAAGTTTGAAAGCAATTACAACACAGTGTAAACTCTGTCAAGGGAGATATGTGTCCATGGGGGGTTGCAGGAACAAAGTGGAGCAGCACTGAGCTCAACATAACTGGGGGCATTGAGGACATTTTATTAAATATATGATACATACATTGACTGTTGAAAGATAGATAGGAATTATCCAGGTGGATGGGGAAAGTATAGAGTAGAAAAGTGGGACCTAAGGAACTGCACATTACTGTTCAAAGCTCTGTAAAAGCAACATATATTTGGGGAGACTTTGAGTACATTAATGTTTTCTGAGAATACTGAAGTTGGTGAGGCTGAAGCCAGACTAGGAAAACTCTTGTATTATATTTTAGGAAGTTTTGATGAAGAGACTGTAGATGTTTGTAACTAGTGGGATGTTGTGATTATTTCCATTCTTCAGAAATTTCACTGAAGAACAATGATACTTACTATATATCTTTTCTTATTTAATACTTCTCATAAACTTGAGGCCAGCTGAGTGTTTACAGCATATTGGAGTTTACTGAAAAGATGGCCATCTTTTTCTGTCCCCTTCTTTACCCTTCTTCATAAATTTCATCTATACTCAATTTTCCATTACTCATGGTAGCTTCTGATGACAGGACAGATGTATTATCTTGCATACATAAGTGTTCCTCCTCTTCATTTATTACTTTGGATTTTATTTTTTAAATGGAACTATGATGTTTTCATGATATGTCATGTGTGCAGCACAACCCCCAAAGAAGAAGGAGCAGAGGACCCAAAGAATGAGGTAGTTTGTTGGTAGAAGGTGTTTTATTATTGAACTTTTAGACAGAAACATTGTCTTGGGTCTTGGCAGAAAGACAAGTAGATCTCCACATTGTTACCTCCCAGACTCTGGGCATATATACCATACAGAATAGGGGTGCATGCTCTATATGGACAATTAAAGACAACCCTGAGAATAGACAAGAATGCTATGTACATCATAGTTTCACTTTGTGCAATAACGTCTGGGTTTTGATCTAGAGCAGGATTTATGGCGTGTATATGTTCTTACATTAGGAATGGTAAATAAAGTAGAAATAAGGGAGCATTCCTGGAATTTGGGTTAATCAGGATTCAACATGGCAATTATCATCCAAGATGCAATTGCTATTGTCTCTATGATGGTCAAAAAAATAATGTGGCTGCTGAGAACTGAAACCACCAATGTTCCTTATCCCTATGTTGTATAATATACTGGTAACAGACATTCTTTCTTGTCCTTATTTTAAACCTTATTGGTAGTAGGTAAAAATAACTTAGCTGTTTCTTTTGTTTAAATTTCAGAATATTAGGAGGTACACATGTTTTGTTTACATATTTTGTTTTCGTACAGATTGAGTCCAAGTTATAAGTGTGTCCTTCACTCAGATAGTGAGCACTGGGTCTGAATCTACCCATCCTCTCCTCTCTTGTTTCCCCAGCTTGATTTTCACTGAGATTTACTACCATATGTGCACTTAATGTTGATTAATTCCAGTTTGGTATTGAGTTCAAGTATTTCTTTCCTCATTCTTGTGTTGTTTCACTTATAGGAATGATTTCCAGTTCCATCCAGCTTATCACAAAAGATGTTAGATCGACATTTTTTTTTTTTGAGAGAGAGTCTAACTATGTTACCCTCAGTAGAGTGCAGTGGCAGCACAGCTCACAGGAACCTCAAACTCCTGGGCTCAAGTGATTCTCTTGCCTCAGTCTCTCAAGTAGCTGGGACTACAGGCACTGGCCACAACTCCCAGCTATTTTTTGGTTGCAGTTGTTTAGTTGGCCCGGGGTGGGTTTGAACTTGCCACTCTTGGTGTATGTGGCTGGTACTATGGGCGCTGAACCTAGATCAACATTTTTTTGGTGGCTGAATAGTACTCAATAATATGCATATGCTGTAGTTTATTAATCAAATCCTATATTGGTGAGTTGTTTCCATATGTTTGTGATGGTGAATTGTGCTGGATAATTAAACATTTGAGTGCTGGAGTCCATTTTCAATAAAATGATCTTTTTTTCATTTGGGCATATACCCAGCAGTGGGACTGTTGGATCAAGTGGCAGGTCTACTTTAAGTGATTTGAGGCCTCCATACAATTTCTATAGTGGCTGTACTAGGGTTCAATTATCAGCAGTGTGTAAGAGCACTATCTCTCAGCCACTATCTATCATTTTGGGACTTTGGAACAGACCAATATCAAACTCTAAAATTGAAGCAATAAAAAATCTTCCCACTAAAAAAAGTCCTATTCCAGACAGTTTTACACCTGAATTTTACCAAAGCTACAAAGAGGAACTTCTACCTATATTGCAGAAATTATTCCTTAACATTGAGAAGGAAGAAATCCTCCTCAACTCGTTCTATGAAGCCAGTGTTACCTTGATACCAAAACCAAAAAAGGACACAACTAAAGAAGAAAACTATTGAGCAGTATCTTTGTGAACATAGATGCAAAAATTCTCAATAAAATTTTAGCAAACTGTATTTAGCAGCACATAAAAAAAAAGTTCACCATGACCAAGTGGGCACAGCTTTTTTGGTCCATAGATTTTTCTGGTATTCTTAATAGGGGGAATTGATGTTCAATACTATGCTGCTATAAATGAACTTTGATGTGCTACTGTGCAGAATATACAGTCGTTCCCTCTTGTCTGTGGTTTTGCTTTCCACAGTTTCAGTTTCCATGGCTTTAGTCACCCCCAGTCAACAGTGGTTCAAAAATGGATGAGATTAAATGTTTTGTGAGAGAGTAAGAGAGCAGGTTCACACGATTTTTTCAACAATGTATTGTTATGATTGTTCCATTATTAGTTATTGTTTTTAATTTCTCACTATGCCTAATTTTAAAATAAAATTTATTTTAATATGTGTGTATGTATATATGTACATATAGGAAAAAACAGGGTATATATAGCAAATATATATTTGTTGCTATCCGTGGCTTCATCCATGGGGGTCTTGGAATGTATCCCCATAGATAAGGGGGGACTGCTGTAGTAGCAACTTTGTTCCTAAGATAGTATTTGAAGAATGATGAGAGATGTTGCTGGGTGAAGGCATAAATTAACTAAGTCATTTACTTTTTGCAGATAAAATTTTATCCCATAATGTGGGGTAACAGCTGTGGGCAGCTGTTGAATAAAGATTTTGAGTGATGGAGTAATGTTTTATGTATCTCCTAAAATGGATACTTCATCCCATGACCTGTGCTAAGCCCTGCTATATTTCTGAAAATAAGCAGAAGAAATTGCCTTATGAAGGTTGCTCAACACTTCTTTATGGCTCACTGTTGCTCTCATGATAATGTTCAGCTTATGTCTTCCAATGCCCTTTATGCTCTGACCTTGTCTTACTAATACCTCTACCCTATGCGTCCCCTCACTCCTATTCATCCATGCACACCAGATCCATTCTGCAAACTCACTGGGCACCTGATAGTCCTGGGCCATTTGATGTGATTTTCCCTTTGCTTAGATCAAGTTCTACACATGTAATGAGTTAAAGCCTACATTTCTTCAGTGTCTCAGTCCATTTATTACTTCCTCTGGGGATTTTATTCTGAACCCTTATGATTGTACTACCTGACATTGAACTTTTTGCAGACTTATTGTATACATTGATTTTGCTTTAGTGAAGTACAATTTTTTAAAAAATTGATTTTGTGTACTTGTATACTAGCTGATCACAGAACTTGAACTAGGAGACAAGAGCAAATTTTAAAGCTGAAAATGCTGAAGCAATATAGATTTTCTTGCCCTTGCAGCTTTCTGATTCCCCGTGTTCAATGCCGGTTATATCACGACTCCTGACACTGCATTATCCATCCTACCATCCCCAAAGAGTGGCTTCTGATGATTCTCTCAAGAGTTGCTACTGTGATTTTTGCATGATGACCACAAACACAAGTCTTCCCTAGTGTGTGAAGAATAATGTGAATGACAATTCATTTTTGATCATGTTAAATATACTGGTTAGAGTTACACAGTGTAATGAGTTTTATGTCTTCCAACCTACGTACTCCTTTGGCTATAATCACTGCGTTCCTAGAACCTGATCTCTTTCAGTGTTGACTGCACCCTTGAATTCCACACAAGGACACCAGTGGGAGGATGGAGTGAGAAGAGGAGTTCCATTCTCACAAAAATGTCCTTTGTCTGACATGGCTTAGGACAGACCTGGAAGAATGCGATATCATCACAATGATCAGAGGCAAAAGGAGTCATCAGCTGGTGGAGGACATTGACACAGAGCTGCAGTGGTTGGAAATCCTTTGAAGGGACGAACAATCTCCACCTTTCCCCAAGACTTTCTCTATCATGTGATGCAGAAACTTCACAAGGAATGGCGTTGACTGTGATGTGTGTCAGCAGTGAGGTATGCAGAGTAAGGGATGCCTTCTGCCACCCTTGGGTACTGTGGGCCAGAGGTGTGAACTGGACACAGACAAGTGAGGGCTGACACAGGGGCCCACACAGGATTTAGGCTCAAGGGATGGGGGAGAGGTGATAGTCCAGAACATAAAACTTATCTGTGTCTAATGTGAGTGAGTATCCCCCCAAAGGACTATGTTGTTACCATTCCGGCAATCATTCTTCTATAATTTTATGAAAGGAATGTCATGCTGCCTGTTGGGAGCACTCTCCTTCATCAGGCTCACAGCCAAGCAACCTTGCTCCCCACAGAGACAGAGCCAGACATGTGGTATTGGGATAACCCCACAGTGGCAAGTCCCCAGGGCTCCTTGGGGACATCTGATTGACTTCCCCCATGGGATGAAGTCAGAGAATATCTTAAAGGAGAATGTGGGGTCTGGTCTGGGCTTAGTGCACCCCTCCTGGGCTTCACTGTCAGTCCTGGCCAAGTCCCAGGCACTGGGAGAGCACTCCAAATCCCAAAACTCCCTGGAGTGTAGGGCCTGGATCAAAGAGCAGTACTGTGTGGAAGTGAGGCAGAAAAGTCCACGTTTCTGGACTTTCTGTTTCCCACTGTAGCTACAAGGCTGCATGTTCCAGATGGTGCAACTGTGAGCAGTGGCCTTCATCAGCCTGGGATCCTAAGTGACTGTGTAGAGCAGAGCTCTGACATGTCATATATGCGAGGAGGAAGAGGGAAGTTGAGATGCACATGGGCACTAGAAATCTCTCAAACCTTCAGAGGAGGATGAATTTTGTTTTAACCTTGTTACACTTCCAAATTGTACCTAATAAGCTAATGCAGCCTTGAGAGGGGTACCTGTCAAACAGGTCTGTATTTCTTCTTGATTTGTGATCCTTAAAGAGGTGGGGACCTTATCTTGCAACTTTTTTGTAGTTGCACTCTGCTCCACGCTCTACATGGTGCTGATAACATCAGCATGCTTCTGATTTAAGCATAGATGTACTATTGACTTCATCTGACCTCTGCACTGAAAATAGATCACTGGTAAAAAGAAGGCAATGTAAAACGGAGCTCTACATTTGCTTCTTATCTAATGTCATAAGTGCCGTCTATTTATTTTCAAGTGTTTTGCATGCCAGCATATTTCAAGGACTGGCTCCTAAATATGCTTCAAAGAGAGTAAAACTGCATAATAAAAAAATCAGAGAAATTTTAAAATGATAGATTAGCTTGTAAAGGGGCAGGGGTTGAGTGGCTATGTAGACTTCTAATGATTCTCATTACTAGGATAAGGGGAAATCTTTCTTCCTAAAATTAGAGTGGTTGGGGAAGACCTAACCTTTGTTTGTTAAGACCTAACCTTTTATTAAGTGAAAAATAGATAAGAGGCATAGTTCCAGTAAGAGGGAATTGGCTGACTGGGGGTAGAAGCGATTGAAGGGGAGGTTCTTGAAATGGATAAAAGAGATACATGCTTCATGCTTTCTGAAAAAGAATATGGAATCAGGTAGATTGAAATCATGGTTAAGACTTGGAAGAATCTAGAACCAAACAGAAATGTCTTAAATTCCTGGCTCTATTTTCTTAGTGATTTGTGCCAAGTTATCTGACCAAGGTAAGATTAGTCATTTAAAAAATAGTTTTAAATATTCAATTTTTTTTACTTTTGCAAGTTCCTGTTTTTTTTTAATTAATTAATTAATTAATTAATTATTTATATTAAATCATAGCTGCATACATTAATGCAATTGTGGGGTAAAATGTACTGGTTTTATATACAATTTGAAATGTTTTCATCAAACTGGTTAACATAGCCTTCATGTCATTTTCTTAGTTATTGTGTTAAGACATTTATATTCTACACTTAGTAAATTTCAACTGTACCCTTTTAAGATGCACCGTAGGTGTGGTCCTACCAATAACCCTCCCCCCACTTATCCTCCCCACTCCCCTACCCTCCCTTTCCCCTTCTTTTTGGGCTATAAAGGGGTTATAGCTTTCATATGAAATTGGTTTCCATATAAATTGGTTTCATAGTAATGCGGAATACATTGGGTACTTTTTCTCCCTTTCTTGAGATACTTTGCTAAGAAGAATATGTTCCAGCTCCATCCATGTAAACATAAAAGAGGTAGTCTCCATTTTTCTTTAAGGCTGCATAATAGTCCATGGTGTACATATACCACAATTCATTAATCCATTCTTGGGTCCATGGGCACTTGGACTTCTTCCATGACTTGGCAATTATAAATTGGGCTGCAATAAACATTATGGTACAAATATCTTTGTTATAATGTGATTTTTGGTCTTCTGGATATATACCTAGTAGAGGAATTGTAGGATTGAATGGCAGGTGTATTTTTATCCCTAAGTGGTCTCCAAACATCTTTCCAAAAGGAATGTATTAGTTTGCATTCCCACCGGCAGTGTAGAAGTGTTCCCTTTTCCCCAATCCATGCCAACATCTTTGGTCTTGGGATTTTGTGATGTGGGCTAATCTTACTGCAGTTAGAAGACATCTCAAAGTAGTTTTGATTTGCATTTCTCTGATGATTAAGGATGATGAGCATTTTTTCATATGTCTGTAGGCCGTGAGCCTGTCTTCTTCAGAGAAGTTTCTCTTCCAGTCCCTTGCCCACCCTGAGATAGAATCACTTGTTCTTTTCTTGAGTTCTCTGTGGATTCTGGTCGTTAAACCTTTGAGTTTGAGTTCTCTGTAGATTTTGGTTATTAAACCTTTGTCAGAGACATAACCTGCAAATATCTTCTCCCATTCTGTGGGCTGTCTGTTTGCTTTACTTACTGTGTTCTTGGCTATGCAGAAGCTTTTTAGTTTGATCAGGTCCCAGTAGTGTATTTTTGGTGTTGCTTTAATTGCACAGGGGGTCCTCCTCATAAAATATTCTCCCAGTTCGATTTCTTCAAGTGTTTTCCCTGCACTTTCTTCTAGTAGTTTCATGTCTTAAGTTTAAATCTTTAATCCAGTGAGAATCTATCTTAGTTAATGATGAAAGGTATGGGTCCAGTTTCAGTCTTCTACAGGTTTCCAGCCAGTTCACCCAGCACCATTTGTTAAATAGGGAATCTTTCCCCCACTGAATGTTTTTAACTGGCTTGTCAAAAATTAAATAACTGTAAGTAGCTGGGTTCATCTCTTGGTTCTCTATTCTGTTCCATATATCTACCTCTCTGTTTTTGTGCCAGCACCATGCTATTTTGATGACTATTGATTTATAGTATATTCTGAGGTCTGTTAGCATGATTCCTCTTGCTTTGTTTTTATTTCTGAGTAATGTCTTAGCTATTCAAGGTTTTTTCTGATTCCATACAAAATGAAGTATTATTTTATTGAGATCTTTGAAGTATGACAATGGATCTTTAATAGGGATTGCATTAAAACTGTATATTGCTTTGGGTAGTTTAGACATTTTAATAACGTTGATTCTTCCCAGCCATGAGCATGGTATGTTTTTCCATTTGTTAACATCTTCTGCTATTTCTTTTTTTAGAGTTTCATAGTTCTCTTTATAGAGATCTTTCACGTCCTTTGTTAAGTAAACTCCCAAATATTTCATCTTCTTTGGCACTACTATGAACGGAA
>CAUYRH010100857.1:0-22122 GCA_963574655.1 Perodicticus potto
TGTGGTCTAGGTGTTTAAAGACATTTACTTTGTTTTCCATCCCATACTTTTTTGTTGTTAAACAGAACCTTAAATTTATGTCTGAGAGTATGTACTGCATAGGAACCTATTTTATCAATAAAGATGAGTGATTAAAATTCATATGGTCTCCTAAGTGAAAACAGTGCTTACTTTTATTCTTTTTTTTTTTTTTTTTTTTTAAATACATGTTTAAACATAGTTTATTTTTAAGGTCTTTTGTCTCTTCTTGCCACAAAACTGGTACTTAGCAACAACAGCTATCTACATTCTTGGGAATTGATTGGCAACTTCTTAATGCTGACCCTGTAAACCTTTTTGTCGTCCGTAGAGGAGGTTGAATAGTGTCCCCCAAACAAGTCAAGTCCTAACCTGGGATATCTAGGAATGTAATCGTAATTGGAAAAAAGGTCTTTACAGAAGTAATTAAAGATGCCATGATAAGATCATCCTGGCTTTAGGGTGGGCCCTAAATCCAATGACTGTTGTGCTTAAAGAGAGGAGATTTGAAACAGAGAAAGCCAGGTGAAGACAGGCAGAATTGTACAAGCCAAGGAATCTCAAGGATTGCTAGCAACCAGCAGAGCTAGGAGGCAGGCATAGATTCTCCTCCAGCAGCCTCAAGAAAATACCAGCCCTGCTTGATTTCAGACTTCGGTCCTCCAGAAGTCTGGAGAATTGTGATAAAATAAATTTCTATTGTTTTAATCCACTCAGGCTATTGTAATTTGTTACAGCAGCCCTAGAAAACCAATAGATTGTCTATGATATTATTTATCATCTATCAACTATAGTTTATATATGGATTACAGTTATATACAACCTCACAGGTAAAATACTTTATGCTCACATTTCATATATATATATATATATATTTTTTTTTTTTTTTTTTTTTTTAAACAAGGACTCAAACTGTCACCATGGGTAGAGTATCCTGGTGTCACAGCTCACAGCGACCTCCAACTCTTGGGCTTAAGCTATTCTCTTGCCTCAGCCTCCCAAGTAACTGGGACTACAGGCACCTGCCACAACACCTGGTGGGTGTTGCAGTTGTCATTTGTTGTTTAGCTGGCCCAGCCAGGGTTGAACCTGCCAGCCTTATATATATGTGGCTAGCACTGTAACCACTGTGCTACAGGTACTGAGCCCAATTTTTCTGTTTTTAGTAGAGATGGGATCTCACTTTTGCTCAGGCTAGTCTCAAACTCCCGAACTCAAGCAATTCACCCACCTAGGCCTCTCAGAGTGCTAGGATTACAGGTGTGAGCCATTGTGCCTGGTCCACATTCATACTCTTTGATACTTTTTATGATTAAAAAAAAATAGCCGAGTGTTGTGGCAGGCATCTGTGGTCCCAGCTACTCAGGAGGCTGAGGCAAGAGAATCACCTAAGCCCAGGAACTGGATGTTGCTGTGAGCTGTATGACGCCACAGCATCTACCAAGGGTGATAAAGTGAGACTCTGTCTCTACAAAAAAAAAAACAAATAAAAAAATAAAAAGTTAATATTAAAGTATACATATAATTACAACTATGTAAAAGATGCAGAGGAGAAAATGTCCAGAAGCTAACATCAGCATACTTCTACCTAATTATGTTTCCATTAACCAGTTTCTGTTACCTGCATAACCACATTTTATGTGGTTAAAAATCCACCATAAGGCTTGGCACCCATATCTCAGTGGTTAGGGCACCAGCCACATACACTGAGGCGGGTGGGTTCAAACCTGGCCAGGGCCTGCTAAACAACAATAACAATTGCAACAACAACAAAAAGTAGCTGGATGTTGTGTTAAGTGCCTGTAGTCCCAGCTACTTGGGAGGCTGAGGCAACAGAATCACTTAAGCCCAAGAGTTTGAGGTTGCTGTGAGCTATAATGGCACAGCACTCTACCAAAGGTGACATAGTGAGACTCTGTCTCAAAAAAAAAAAAAAAATAGCTGGGCATCGTGGCAGGCACCTGTAGTCCTAGCTACTTGGGAGGCTGAGGCAAGAGAATTGCTTAAGCCCAAGAGTTTGAGGTTGCTGTTAGCTGTGACGCCATGGCACTCTTACCGGGAGCGACATAGTGAGACTCTATCTCCAAAATACATGAGATTCAGAGTAAGTTAACCTCTTCCTCTGTTTTTCCAGAGGTCATCACAAGTTTCTTGTGAATCAGAATAACTATCTATAAATGTTTTTAAACATATGTATTCCATGGTTCTTCACCTTGGTTTTTTAAGTTAATATCTCTTGCAAATTTTTTTCTAAATGGAAAACAATAGACTCCACACTGTAGGGCTGGGCACATGCACAGTGGCTCATGCCTGTAATCCTAGCCCTCTGGGAGGCTTAGGCAGGTGGATTGCCTGAGCTCACAGGTTCGAGACCAGGCTGAGCCAGAGTGAGACCCCCCCACCTCTAAAAATAGCCGGACATTGTAGAGGGGGCCTATAGTCCCGGCTCCTAGGGAGGCTGAGGCTAGAGAATGGCTTGAGCCCAAGAGCTTGAGGTTGCTGTGAGCTATGACGCCGACACTCTACTGAGGGTGACAAAATGAGACTCTATCTCAAAAAAAAAAAAAAGCCCACACTATAATAGAGCAGCCAAACCACTGAAGAAACTCACTATATTAAAACCAATATCAACAGGCTGGGTGCAGTGGCTCACACCTGTAATCCTAACACTCTGGGAGCCCAAGGTGAATGGACTGCCTGAGTTTAGGATTTCGAGATGAGCTTGAGCAGGAGCAAGACCATATCTCTACTAAAAATAGAAAAACTAGCCAGAGGCTGTGGCTGCCACCTGTAGTCCTAGCTACTTGGAAGGCTAAGTTAAGAGGATTGCTTGAGCCCAGGAATTTGAGGTTGCTGTGAGCTATGACGACGTCACGGCACTCTACCCTGGGTGAAAGAATGAGATTCTGTCTCAAAATAAATAAATAAAATCAGTATCAACATGTAAAATTATAACCACAATAAAATATACTAATCCTAACACAGAGTATACTTCCTGAGCATAAGACACTGATAAGAGGACTACATTTGACAAGCTGGTTACAATCAGGTTCCCTAAGAGATTAGTCTCTTTTGTGGTTATACATAACCCCCAGATCTCAGCATATTGTTTTTGGTTTGGGGGACAGTCTCACTCTATCACCCTGAGCAGAGTGCAGGGGCATCAGAGTAGTTCACTGCAATCTCCAACTCCTGGGCTCCACCTATCCTCCTGCTTCAGCCTCCCCAGTTGCTGGAACCAACCAGGCATGTGTTATGAGCCTGGCTAATTTTTCTATTTTTAGTAGATACGGGGGAGTTCTTACTCTTCTCAAGCAAGTCTAAAACCCCTAAACTCAAGCAGTCTGCTGCCCTTACCCTCTCAGAGTGCTAGGAATACAGGCATGAGCCGCTGCGCCTGGCCGGTACATTGCTTTTGTTTGTATACATGTTGAAGATGAATAAAGCCGGCTGCTTTAAAATGTACCCAGTTTCAGATTTCAGCACCACTCTGCGGTCAAATTCTCAGTGCTATCAATTAGAGGCTGATGTGTTATTTTCTCTTAAGTGAATGAGTTTCTCTAATGTTAGCTTCCTAGAAAGTGTTCATTTTAAATGTCATCTCAATGAATGTTATAAGGCTTTCTTCCTGATTCATGTAAGACTCTAGACATATGTAGAACATAATAGGATAAAAGCATTATCTTCACTGAATAGAAAGCAAATCACTGGGGGATTTCAGATGGGAGAGCCACGTGGAAGCAAAGTTAAGTACTGAACTTTGCCTGTGGCATAGAATATTATCTTGTGCTGAAAAAACTTCAGGCATTCATAAGCAAAATGAGATATATTTTTTCACATAAAGGAAGCCTTCAACCGTGTCCCTGAAATCAGTCCTAGCCTTGACAATGCATACATTATAGTCATTTTAAAGGATTTTCATACATGGTCTCCTCCCTCCATATGAGACAGTTGGTCCATTTAAAAACAGTGGAAAATGGAAAATGCAGAATATAAATGCCTTAACACAGTAAGTAAGAAAATGCCATGAAGGCTATGTTACACAGTTTGATGAAAATATTTCAGATTGTATATGAAACCAGCACATTGTACCCCATGATTGCATTAATGTACACAGCTATGATTTAATAAAAAACAAATAAATAAATAAATAAATAAATAATCATGATCAAATCCACTGAAAAACAAACAAACAAACAAAAAATGGTGGAGCCCTGGTTCAATTGCCCAAAACACCACATTTAGAACTGAGAGCAAAAGCGTACTTATCAGTGCATGTCCCGACTTCCAGCTGTATTCATTTTCTTTTCTTTATTTTTTTTTTTTTGTAGAGACAGAGTCTCACTTTATCACCTTCAGTAGAGTGCTGTGGCATCACAGCTCACACCAACCACCAACTCCTGGGCTGAGGCAATTCTCTTGCCTCAGCCTCCCGAGTAGCTGGGACTATAAGCGCCTGCCACAACACCCAGCTATTTTTTTGTTGTGGTTTAGGCCGGGTTTGGGTTTGAACCCACCACCCTCAATATATGGGGCCAGCGCCCTACCCACTGAGCCACAGGTGCCGCCCTGTATTTATTTTCTGATCCTGCATCCCCTTTGCTCAAAGCTCCCAGGTATCCATGCTCTTCCCAAAGTGCCCTCCATGAGTTCAGGCACATGCAAGCAAGTCTGAACAATGAAATCTGTTAATAGCAGGACTCATGAAACTCATGTGAGATACAGTAAGCCCTTACCCTTTAAGAACTCCAAAGTATTAGTGAATGCAGAACATAATAACTAAGAAAATGCCATGAATGCTATGTTAACCAGTTTGATGAAAATATTTCAGATAGTATATGAAACCAGCACATCGTACCCCATGATTGCATTAATGTACACAAATATGATTTAATAAATAATAATAATAATAAAAGAACTCCAAAGTAAAAAAGGTAATTATGGCCCTTCTTTAATTTTCCAAGGGAAGGAATTCACACTGGGGGCAACAGAGTCAGGTATGTTATACAAATGATGTACAGGACTCTGGAATAGAAGAAATGACTTTGCGGGCCATAGCTTGTGGGTGTCATTTGGCCTTCTGACCCACCTCCCAGAGTACAACTGCTAAATTCTAGGGTCTTGGGAGGAATTAAAGCAAAGTAAATTAAAAGACAGGCTGTGCTCTGTGCAGTTCAGTAGGACAGTTAAAATTTACTAAGAGAAGCCTGACAACACCCTGCTCAAAGTGCCAAAAAGCTGAGAATGGAAGAGATGACCCCAGCAAGCACCAAAGTGAAGAGCTGTACTGATGAACGGGGCATCCCAGTTTCACTCCCCGGTGGCTCTCCATGAGGTGGCATGGCTTTGGAGGAGGCCTCCAAGTCTCAGTTAAATGTCACTTCCTCAAGGAATTCTTCCCTGGAATCTCAGATTCTACCCCCACCCCATTATACTACTCATTGTATATTACACCTCCTTTGTGTAACTAGTATCTGTTTCACTTATACACTCTTAATCCCTAAGAGCAAAGACCACGCCTGCATTGTCTGTCATCTTCCTAGTGCCTAAAGCAATGCCTGCCACATAAGAACTCAAATATTTATTGAATGAGTGAAAGCGAGATCTAAGTCAAAAACTACTTTTCATTGTATTTTTAAAATGTTGCCTCTTGTGCTGATACAGCTTGGTCTAAATCTGCCAACCTCCCCAGTATAATGATAACATGGTAGTCCCTGGATACGTCCAGATTTTCCACTAACTTGAACCCTTCGTCAAGCCAGTCTCATAAAGAGGGTTCCCTGCAACTACTGTGGCCAAAATGACAAAAGGCATTTCAATCAGGGTAAAAGGACTTGCAAAGTCAATCACTTTGTCAGGGCTGCCATAACAAAATAGCACAGACTGGGTGACTTAAATAACAGAAATGATTTTTGCACAGTTCTGGAGGCTGGGAGTCTATGATTAAGGTGCCGGGGGAGGGGGGGTTGGTTGGTTTCCTCTGAGGCTTCTTGGTGCCTCTTCGGATGGTCCTTCCTCTGTGAGCACACAGCCATGGTGTCTCTCTGTATATCCTCCTCTCCTCTGTAAGGACACCATTAAGATTGGATTAGGGCCCACCCTAATGGCCGCTATTTAAACGAAACACCTCTCTAAAGGCCCTGTCTCTAAATGCGGTCACATTCTAAGGTATCAGGGGTTAGGGCTTCAACTTAACTGATTTGAGAGGGGAGCACAGTTCAGTCCATAACATCAAGGGAAACACACAGGTAGCCACCCTCCCCCACCCTCCCACCCCCGGGGCAAGGCCCAGTTCTCAAGAAGTTAGACCCAAGAGCTGTGGGTTTTAATGAATGTTACTAGTACGTATCAAGTACATCATCAAGGAGTAAGCTTTATACTAAAACGTTCTACATAAGTCCTGCTGTGGAGACATTTATGGATATTGAGAAACTTAAATATCTATTATGTACCAGTCATCTGAAATAAATAAGAAATGGCCCAAAGTTAAATAAGACAATTAGCTTGGAAAAACATGTTTTCACTGTGTAAAATAATGATTTCCAAAAGGAGAAGTCACAATAATGTTTTTGTCTTCTGCATTTTTGTTTTTATTAATTTTTTTCTTAACAATAAATATAACATTAGGACCATGCTATCAATTTGCAGAAGAAAATTTAAAATAATCAAGTGATTTACATCTTCATCATGACGAAAGTGTAAGCACTTGTAGATGGGGAGTCAGGCTTCCCAGTTTGGGTCTGGGCACTATTACTGGCTAACTCTATAACATCATGTAATTAATTCTTTGGTCAGGAATTATCTTAGCTGTAAAATAAAGAGGTCAAAGAACATGACCTCTGAAGTCCTTTCCAGAACTAAAATTCTAGCAATTTCTTTGTTAGAATCAGTTCTTTATTGCACCTACTATCAAAAACTCAACTGGTCTATAGTCTATTTTGTGAGTGTGGTTTGGCAACCTGGTAGCTAACCTGTACCAGGTTAATTAGAATTTTCTGAAAACATTTAACAATGGTTTAACAGTTTCCCCTTGTTACTACTAGTTTTCTTCAGTCTGACACCCCTGACGTGCTAATACTCCCCAACGCAAAGGAAAAAGCTTCCCTTCTAAGAAAGATTATACATTTTAAGTCTGGGCAGGGTGGCTTATACCTGTAATCCTAGTAGTCTGGGAGACCAAGACAGGTGGATTGCCTGAACTCAACAGCTGGAGACCAGCCTGAGCAAGAGCAAGATCCCATCTCTAAAAATAGCTGGGCGTTGTGGTGGGCACTTATTGTCTCAGCTACTCGGGAGGCTGAGGCAAGAGTTCGAGGTTGCTGTGAGCTATGATGCCCTGGCACTCTACCCAGGGTAACAAAGTGAGACTGTGTCTCAAAAAAGAAAGATATACATTTTAACACATTGCCCCAGATTTCTTCCTTAAAAAAAAGGACTAAATTGTTTGTTCATATTAAATTTGTTTTTCCAGCTATGAAACGATTCTCATATCTTATTGCTATGATACAAATATAATCAGTGGGGCAGCGCCTGTGGCTCAGCGAGTAGGGCGCCGGCCCCATATACCGAAGGTGGCAGGTTCAAACCCAGCCTCGGCAAAACTGCAAAACAGAAAAAAAAAAAAAAAAAAAAAAAAAAAAAAAAAAAATATATATATATATATATATATATATATATATATATATATATATATAAAATCAGTGAAAACTTTTATAAGAATATTATAATAAGGGCGTGGTGGCTTACAATTATAATCCTAGCATTCTGGGAGGCCGAGGTGGGTGGATTGCCTAAGCTCACTGGTTTGAGACCAGCCTGAGCCAGAGTGAAACCTCATCTCTAAAAATAGCCAGGTGCTGTGGCGGGTGCCTACAGTCCCAGCTACTTGGGAAGTTGAGGCAAGACAATCGCTTGAGTCCAAGAGCTTGAGGTTGCTGTGAGGTGTGACACCATGGCACTCTACCACGGGCGAAAAAATAAACCGGTCTCCAAAAAAAAAAAAAAAAAAAGAATATTATAATAATGAGGCTTCTTATATTTTTTTCAAAATAGATATTTATTATAAAAACTATACAAAGTGGCTTTTTATCATTCACAAATTATCGTGAAAAATTTTATTAAGCAGTTTGTATCCTCTTTCCAAAATAGTATGTTCTGCCTTTACAGTCTTCACTGGCAGTGCACTCTGATAGTATATAGAAAATAACTCACAAATAGTCCATATAACTTTGTTTACAATGTGCAAAAGTACAGTAGAAGTCAAGAGTTTCTACAGTAAAGTATTTTTAAAAAATTTATTTCCATCAATTTAAGTGTTATTGAAGTTAGGGACAGTAAAGATTGGAGAATAAATTGTTAATCGACACCTGCATTGAATTTTTCAACGTACAAATTTGACTTTTTAAATTTTGTTTTATCCTACTCAAGACACTTGTAAAAGCAAAAGTTAAAGATTTTCCCAATTACCTGAAACATCAACAATCTACTGTACCTTGAGAAAACACTAAAAAGCAGCATTATTTAAATAGTGGTTAACTCAACAAATACATACGTATGTTAACAACCATCACACCAACCTCAATATCACACATGTCAGAGTCACCAGTTCATGATTCCACACCCTGCCAGCTGATTGAGAAAAGGCCCAGAACAACAGGTGTGCAGCCAGGGGCATCCAGGTGCTTCTCTTGTGGTGAAACAAGGGTGTCAAAACTGAATCCAAGGTCCTAAGTAAAAGCAGCATACTTAACACCTAAATCATTTTTTTGGCACTGTCCTCACCCCTTTAAAACACAGATGGTACAAAGACTTCACAATGAAATTATTAAAAATTCTACTTTACACCAATGCTAACACAGCTAATTTAGAAGAACTCTGAAGTGCAAAATTATTCAAGTTTTCCTTGTTTACAGCAATGTAGATTAAGGTAGGGGTCAACTTGTTTCCTAAAAACAAACACAACCTATATGTCATCTAATGTAATTTAAAGGTAACCTATCAACACAATTTTAAAAGGCCTTGAAAGAAAAAAAAAAAAAAAGGTCATTATTTGGAGTATAAATAAATCATCCACGTAAAAGTTCTATTATCTATATATTAAGTTGACCTATTTTCAAATAACTGAAATAATTTAGCTCTTTAAATTACCATTTTAAGCAATAAAAGACAAAAACAACGGGAATCTTCTGAATTGTACTCTTAAAAATGAACAAGATAGTATGTGTATTTTATCACATTTAAAAATTTTTTAAAATACTAAAATCCATGAAAAAGGGCATATAACTTTTTGATAATATATGATACTAAGAAAAACACGCAACTAAGTATTCAGACTGCTTTTAATAAGAAAATAAGTTATTACTCTATGTGTATTCTGAAGTCTAAAGGCCCAGTTTCAAATCCCTAATCTCCAAACACAGTGGCAAAATACAGATTCAGGACAACACTTACATGAAACTGCCCCTCTCCACATTCAGACAGACTTGGAGGAGAGATTCGTTCGAGGAGTTATAAAAACACCAGGACTTTGCAGGAGAATCAGTTTTTAATTTTTTTTTTTAGTGTATCTATTTTAATGGAATAAGTAGATCATTTATTTGTAAACCAAAAGTTTAATTTCTCAAGTAGCCAGAAATCAGGAAAAGCTTCCTACCATCACCTTTCTCATTCTGTCCCTTACAAACATCCTAATTCCCCAGCATACCTTTCCCGTCTATCATGAAAGACACCAGAGAATGACACAAAGCACAGAGACGTATGCCTGCTCTCTTCTGAGACTCGCACTGGAATTACGGAAGAGGCGTGGGCATAAACACTGAAGCAGAGACACAATGACTGAGCCCCTGGACAGCTACAGAAGCAAGGGTGTTCTCTCTCCAGCTGGCTGTTCTTTCTGGAAGAGTTCTTTGATCTGGGCTAATCGGCCATAGAGCCTCTCTCTCAGTGGAGGAATGTGGTAGCTGGGGTCCAGAATGTTCGTTACTCTGCGCTCCCGCTCTTGCTTCCATAACTGGTACGGGTGGGGAGGAAAGAAAGGTCGTCCTCTTTCTCTTCTAATCTGAAACGTAATTCCACTTACAGCCAGCATCCCCCACACCGCCAGGATAATGAAGTCTAAAGAAGAGCAGAAAAGCACAGTTTGAACTCCAGTATTTTCCAACCTAATATATACTAACGCAACCCTTTCTGGACTAAATCTGTATCTTCCTTTTTAATAGACTTTCTGGTGAATTAGTTTGAATATGTGTGTGGGTCACTATGAAAGTTTTGAGATAGACTGTGTTATAAACCCTTATTTCACTTCAAGAAGCACAGTCAACAGCATCTGTTCTGATTCACCCATGCACGTTTCAGCTTGCTTGGCTTACTGGTGTTGCTGGAAAGGCTTCATTTGTTTCTGCCCTTGTGGATTTTATGATTTGTGATTTTTGTGTATCTCAAAACTTTCGTAATGAGCTACATATAAATATCTTCTCATTTACAAACCAAGGAATCAGTGGGGAAGCTACAGTCTTTTGAAGCTAGAAATTTTCTATTACAGGCACATGGAAAGTCCAAACAGGTTGTAAAAGAATTGGTGGTTTGGGGCGGTGCCTGTGGCTCAAAGGAGTAGGTGCCGGCCCCATATACCAGAGGTGGCAGGTTCAAACGCAGCCCAGGCCAAAAACTGCAAAACATAAAAATAAAAAATAAAAAATTGGTGGTTTGGATCCTTGGCATTCTAACATGGGACCAGTGCCTGCAGGCCCAGATGTGTGTTTTCCTGATGGGGGTTGGAGGAAGAAGGTGGTACATTAGGTATCGCTATACCTGCTTCCTTCCCATTCTGCTTTATGTAGGACCCTACTCTATTGTCTTGTACTTAAAACTTTCAAGACAAAGTCTCTACGACCAACCTCTTATCTAAATGGGAAACTCTGCATAGTAATGGGAAAGATTTGCCCTAAATAATTCATAATAATCACAAAGATACAACATATCTTAAATTCTAAGACATGCTTTTCTATCCTTGATATTTTAATATTTCTGAAATCAACATATCTTACAATCTTTGTGAGCATTTAATGTGGTCGTCATTTTTTTCTTCAAAAAGTCAATGGGAAATCTATTATTACAATTGAGGAAACTATACTTACTAATTGAAAAATCACTTTCATTTTCAATGAACAAATTGCATGCTTAATTAAGGGAGAAAAATGAGGAAACAACTTAAAAATTAAGTCAGGCTATCATGCTTCTTTTTTTTTTTTTTGGTAGCGACAGAGTCTCACTTTGTCACCCTTGGTAGAGTGCCGTGGAGGCACACAGCTCACAGCAACCTCCAACTCCTGGGCTTAGGCGATTGTCCTGCCTCAGCCTCCTGAGTAGCTGGGACTATAGGCGCCCACCACAACGCCCGGCTAGTCTTCTGTTTTGCAGTTTGGCCAAGGCTGGGTTTGAACCCGCCACCTTTGGTATATGGGGCCGGCACCCTACTCGATGAGCCACAGGCACCGCCCAAGCTATCACTCTTACCCCTCATTCCACCCCTGCTTGTAAGGTGTAACACATTTTCACTGTCAGCATTTTGCTTTCTTTTTGTTTTTTTTCTTTTGATACAGAGTCTCGCTCTGAGGTCCAGGTCTACTACAGTGCCATGGCCTCAGCCTACCTCATGGCAACCTGACATTCCTGAGCTCACGCGGTCCTCCTGCCTCAGCATTCCCAGTAGCTGAAACTACAGGCACCCGCCATGATGCCTGGCTAGTTTTTCTATTTTTTAATAGAGCCAGGGGTCTCGCTCTTGCTCAGGATGGTCTTGAACTCCTGAGCTCAAGGGATCCCCCTGCCTCATCCTCCTAGACTGCTGAGACTATAGGCATTAGCCACTATCCATGCTGACTACCAGCATTTTTTCTCCAACTGAGAACTGACCAGGTAAACTTAAATAATATGGGCTTAGAAATTTCTTAACAAAATTCCTTTAGTAGATTTTTAGAAGTATGAACTTTAACCACCATAAAATTTTAAATTCTTAGCTCAGATGATCATAAGTTAGCATTAACTAAGGGCTGTCACATCACTGCATGGTGTGTTTCTGCTTTAGTTCTAGATGACTTTCTTTCAATCTAGTTACCAAGTGCCCTTGTTAGCAGAGATAGGCCAGGACGCTCATTGGACCATCACTCTGGTTTTCAGATTTAAGAGTCTTACCATTGGTTTGAAAAGGCACATTAGTGAAAGCACTGAGAAATTCCTCATTCAGTGCTCTCCTGAGTATATTCAAAGTGATGTAAGAAAGGCTTGTGTACAAGTAACTGTGAACAGCCAAAACCACCGAATAGGAACCAATGACTCCGCAGGTCAGTATGTTCAGCTGTGGAAGAATAATAAAAGCATTTAGGCATCATCCCTAGAAGAACAAGAGGAATCTCTAACTCTCACCACTGGCCTTAATCACAGGGAGTCACTTCTGCTCTCTCAGAGCACATGAACACATGAAAAGAGCCCAGACCAGGCATTAGAGCTGATTAAAAGGTACCAGTTTTCTTTTTCTTCTTCTTTTTTTTTGAGACCAAGTCTCATGCTGTTGTCTTGGATAGAATGTCCTGACATCATAGCTCACAGCAACCTCTCAGTCTCCTGGGGTTCAAGACATTCTTCTTGCCTCAGAACCCCTGAGTAGCTGGGACTACAGGTGCCCGCCACACCTGGCTAGTTTTTCTATTTTTAGTAGAGATGGGGTCTCCATCTGGCTCAGGCTGGTCTTGAACTCCTGAGCTCAAGCGATACACCAGCCTTGACCTCCCAGACTGCTAGGATTATCAGCATGAGCCACAGCACCTGGCCATCAGTTATCTTTCAATAACTTGAAAACACAACATAATGAGTTCTGAAAACACTGTGTAGCTTATCCAAATACTATAGAAAATATCTTCCATGTGAAAGAACTTCAACAATAAAATCTAACTAGAAGAAGAAGCGGTCTTCAGGAGAGACAGCTGAAAATAATGACCCACCAAGTTGTTACACTACCTTCTCTGCTCCCACTGTTAAACGCATATCGACAGTGATGCTCCATTTGATGGAAAAAGTCACTGTGTGATAATCATAAACAGAACTTCCATTGTGTTCATGGTAACAAGGCTATTCAGAAGCAGTCACTGGATACAGATAATCATACAGCCCTCCCCCGTGAATAAAACATGCAAGATGATGCAACAAGTGATCAGCTGAAAGCACAGACAATATAATGAATAAATGTAACTTGTAATGAAACACTTACTATTCTCAGGCAGCCCACGAAAACTATTGGGATGAGGATAGCTATACCAGAGAAAGTCACCCAAAACACTCCATCATCATGAAAAACCTTTACGTTTCCTGAAAAAGGAAAGAGAAACTAAGAGTAAACAACAGGTTCACCAAGTTTTAATTTCATTTCCTCAATATGAGCACACAGACATGCACACATCGAAGGTTTAAAGTAACCACCAACGAACACGCTGGTAACTAGATACGAATTCTGGTTGTCTTCATTTAACCATCGATACACTCTTCTTTGAAGGATATGTTTTAGAAGGTGAAGCGGGGCTGGGCAGGAAAATCAAGCAGGGAAATGTTCTGCACTGAATAACAGGATAACTCAGAGGCTGGAATAGTCCAAGCTCTTCTGTTCAGTAGCTCTATGACCCTGGGCCTTGGTTTCCTAATTCATAAAATGATAAGATTGAATTATATTGTCTCTGAGCTCTAAATCACCCCTTCTAGCTCTAAATTTCTATCATTTCATGATTTTGTACTGCATAATAAAAAAATACAAGTAGAAGGCATTCAGAGTGAAGTTATGAGCCCGAGATAAGCAGCAAACCCATCTAACAGCTTTTGACCATTAAAGCAGGTCCTGCCAAGCCACTGCCCACCCTTAGAGGGGACTTGCCCATGCATCAGGAAAGACAGGGACTAGCCACTTGTCCGCTCCTGCCAACCCTTTTCCTGCTGCTGGACTCTAAAACACAGCATACCTTAGAGCAATCCTGAATGAACATATGAGAACCTCTCTTTGTAAGTTTAGAAAGCCAGAGTATCAGCCTCACCACTGTCCTTCCATCTGCGAATGGTCCCACATCTCAAGATCTACATGCTCAGGTGAGAGTGGGAATCTCTAGGCAAGAAGATGAGACCCAGGGACCCCACATTCTCTAAAAGCCAAATGCTACGCGCTGTAAGGAGGTGAATTTATGGATCATATTCTCTAGTTTAACTATAATTATCTTTACAAAATACATATGTAGCTTAAAAACATTTTTTTTTTTTGTAGAGACACAGTCTCACTTTATCACCCTCAGTAGAGTGCCGTGGCGTCACACAGCTCACAGCAACCTCCAACTCCTGGGCTTAGGCGATTCTCTTGCCACAGACGCCTGCCACAACATCTGGGTATTTTTCTGTAGCAGTTTGGCCAGGGCTGGGTTTGAATCCACCACTCTCGGTATATGGAGCCAGCACCCTACCCACTGAGCCACAGGTGCCGCCCCACCAAATTTTTTTTTGAGACAGAGTCTCAGTCTGTCACCCTGGGTAGAGTGCCATGGTGTCATCTTAGCTCACGGCAACCTCCAACTCTTGGGCTCAAGGGATCCTCTTGCTTCAGACTCCCCAGTAGCTGGGACTACACACGCGTGTGCCTCAAACTCCTGGGTTCAAGAGATCCTTCTTGCCTCAGTCTCCCAAGTAGCTGAGACTACAGGTGCCCACCACAACGTCTGGCTAGTTTTCTATTTTTAGTAGAAATGGGGTCTCCCTCTTGTTCAGGCTGGTCTGGAATCCCAAGCTCAAGCACTCCACCCAGCTGGCCTCCCAGAGTGCTAGAATTAGAAGTGTAGCCACTGAACTTGGCCTAAAAAAAAAAAAAAAAATTTCTTTCAAAAAATCAAGGGATTGAAAATAGTGGTTAGATGCGTGCGTGTAAAGATTGGACGCTTTCAGAGTGTAAACTCTTTGCTGCCAACGTAAGGTGAAACAAATGGTAATCTAATCAGATCTGAGAGGTCAGCCAAATAATTTTCAAATTTTAATGCTTAAAAGTATGGGTTTGGGCAACACCCGTAGCTCAGTGGGTAGGGAACCAAGCACATACGCTGAGGCTGGCAGGTTCAAACCCAGCCCAGGCCAGCTAAAAAAACAATATAGCCAGGCATTGTGGCGGGTGCCTGTAGTCCCAGCTACTCGGGAGGCTGAGGCAAGAGAATCGCTTGAGCCGAAGAGTTTGAATTTGCTGTGAGTTGTGATGCCACGGCACTCTACCTAGGGTGACAGCTTGAGACTCTGTCTCAAAAATAATAATAATAATAATAATAATAATAATAATAATAATAATAATAATACGGGTTTGCACCCACTAGCATTAAGAAGATGATCACTCTGTCCTTGAGCAATGAGGAACTTCATAAATAAACATATATACAGGGTATATGCTACAATTATCCTTACTAAGAGGAGTAGTTGGTCAAAAAGTATCCAACTGATATAGGATACTTTCATAAAGAAGAAAATTAAAAGATATTCCTTTATATATTATCTCACTCCTCACTTCTATCCTATGAGACAGTTTTATAGATAACGAAACAAAGGTTCAGTACTTAGTCCAAGGTTATAAGCTGGTAAGGGCACCTAGTGTCACGAAACAAAGGTTCAGTACTTAGTCCAAGGTTATAAGCTGGTAAGGGCACCTAGTGTCAGACACAGAATGTACATGCAGCATTTTTTCCTGGCTTCATAATTTATGCTTATTCTACTCAGCAAAAGCACATTAACTATTAGAAATTCTAACTTACCCTAACCCTCCATCCTCTAAGCTAGTGGTCCCCAACCTTTTTGGCACCAGGGACTGGTTTCATACTACAATTTTTCCAAAGTTGTGGGGGAAGGGTTTTGATATTGAGTCTGTGACCTATTTATTTATTTATTTATTTATTTATTTTTTGAGACAGAGTCTCACTATGTCACCCTCAGTAGACGGCCATGGCACCACAGATCACAGCAACCTCCAACTCTGGGGCTTAAGTGATTCTCTTGCTTCAGCCTCCTGAGTAGCTAGGACTACAGGCATCGCCACAACACCCAGCTATTTTTTGGTAGCAGGTGTCATTGTTGTTTAGCAGGCCTGGGCCAGGCTCCAACCCGCCAGCCTCAGCGTATGTGGCCAGCACCCTACTCACTGAGCTATGGTGCGGAGCTACAGGCACTGTGAGCAATTATTAATTTATTATGGTCTCTGCAGTCAGACATCTCAGCTAATGATAATCTGTATTGGCAGCTCCCCAGCGCTGACGTCCCCACATCAGCTTCATCTCAGATCATCGAGATCATCAGGCATGAGGTTCTCACAAGCAGTGCACAACCTAGATCCCTCACTTGCAGAATTTACAGTGGGGTTCACACTCCTATAAGAATCCACTGGTGCTGCTCTGATAGGAGGCAGAGCCAGGCGGTAATGTGAGCAATGGGGAGTGCCTACAAATACAGATGGCGCTTTGTGAGCCAGTGCTCAGCTCCCCCCTACTGTGCAGCCAGGGTTCTAACCGGCCACAGACCCATACTCACTGCAGCCTGGGGGTTAATGCAGCTCTAAGCTTTAACAAAAAAAGAGAGAAGCCATTTAGCACATCCAGGGTAGAGCCTTTAGTCTACTTCTTCCACAACGCCCTTTCTGTAAATCTGTCATTTAACCAACTCTAAACAGCACTTTCTGGTTTTTTTTTTTTTTGAGACAGAGCCTCAAGCTATCGCCCTGGATAGAGTGCCGTGGCGTCACAGCTCACAGCAACCTCTTACTCCTGGGCTTAAGTGATTCTCTTGCCTCAGCCTCCCAAGTAGCTGGGCCTACAGGTGCCCACCACAATGCCCGACTATTTTTTGTTGTTGTCATTGTTTGGCAGCCCTGGGCCAGATTCGAACCTTCCAGCTCTGGTGTATGTGGTTAGCACCTTAGCCGCTTGAGCTACAGGTGCCACCAGCACTTTCTTTTCTTTTCTTTTTTTACTGCAGTCTTTTTTTGGCCAGGGCCAGGTTTGAACCCGCCACCTTTGGTGTGTGGGGCCAGAGCCCTACTCCCTGAGCCACAGGTGCCGCCCTAAACAGCACTTTCATCAGACTGAAAAAACTGCAAGGAGGCCAGGAAGAATATGCTTGGCTACGGGTTTGCTAAAGTCAGAACAAAGGTGCAGTAAACACACAGGTTATCAATTCTCTCAGGTATTAAAAAGAAATATAAGTGGCTCAGTACCCATAGCTAAGTGGTTAGGACGCCGGCCACATACACCAGGGCTGGCGGGTTCGAACCTGGCCCAGGCCCGTTAAACAATGACAACTACAACAAAAAAATAGCCGGGCATCGTGGCAGGCGCCTGTATTCCCAGCTAGTTGGAAAGCTGAGGCAAGAGAATCACTTAAGCCCAAGAGTTTGAGGTTGCTGTGAGCTGTGACACCACCGCATTCTACCAAGGGTGACTCTATCTGTGAGCAATTGATTATTGTCTCTGTGCAGTCAGAGACTCTACCTCAAAAAAAATAAATAAATAAACAAAATAAAAAGAGGTGGTGCCCATAGCTCAGTGGGTAGGGCGCTGTCCACATACACCCAGACTGGCAATTTTGAACTCCACCAGGGCCAGCTAAACAACAAGGACAATTGCAACAAAAAATAGCCGGGCACTGTGGTGGGCGCCTGTAGTTCCAGCTACTCGGGAGGCTGAGGCAAGAGAATCGCCTAAGCCCAGGAGTCGGAGATTGCTGTGAGCTGTGACACCACGGAACTCTACCAAGGGTGTCATAGTGAGACTCTGTCTCAAAATAAATAAATAAATAAAAAGAAACAAAAGCACTCTGGGAGGCCAAGGCAGAAAGATTTCTTGAGCTGAGCTTCGGAGTTGAAGACCAGCCTGAGCAAGAGCCAGACCCCCCTCTCTAAAAATAGCCAGGCGTTGTGGCGAGTGCCTATAGTCCCAGATACTGGGGAGACTGAGGCAAGAGAATCGCTTGAGCCCAAAAGTTTGAGGTTGCTGTGAGCTATGACGCCACGGCACTATACCAAGGGTGACAAAGTGGGACTCTGTCAAAAAAAAAAAAGATAAAAACAAACAAAAAATCTCCAACATCTTCAGAGAGCCAAGGGACACATGAATCACACTCTGTTATATCCCCCTCAAGAGCAGAGAGCGCTTCATGAGACAGCTGTTCTTATACTAACATTTGACAGAGAGGAAACAACCAAATACAGCATCTTAGAATGTAGATACTTTCTTTGTTCTTTTTTTTGCTTTTGATAACAATCAGGAAATGTAAGCTATCAGACAAGGCCAAGAAAGTTAACTTACAAGTTAACCAGATTTTAAAAACTGATAGCAACTGAATCACTTCTAAAAACAACAACAAAACCCCCTCAGACCTATCCCTGTGCTTCTGCCCCAGGGGGATTAGGTACCTGGGGTCACTTGGGGTTTGGCAAAGGGTGGCAATGGAGGGTGAGGGTACGAGAGGAGAGAAAACTGGAAACAAAGCACCAGGTTCCCCAACTCAGCTGCCATCAGAATAGCGCCTAAGTTAGCTGTGAGATATGCTGGTCTTTTGCTCAAGCGTCACTTTAAAAAAGAGCTCCAGGGCATTTTTTTTTTTTTTTTTGAGACAGAGCCTCAAGCTGTCACCCTGGGTAAAGTGCTGTGGCATCACAGCTCACAGCAATCTCCAACTCCTGGGCTCAAGCAATTCTCCTGACTCTGCCTCCCAAGTAGCTGGGACTACAGACACCCGCCACCAACGCCCGCCTGGGTATTTTTTGGTTGCAGCCATCGTTGTTGTTTGGCAGGCTTGGGCTGGATTCGAACCCGCCAGCTCAAATCCAGCCTAGGATTGGATGTGGCTGGCGCCTTAGCCACTTGAGCCACAGGCGCCAAGCCAAGCTCCAGGGTTTTAAAAAGACTAACCCACTTATTAGGAGTCCCCTTTATCCCCATGAATTCTAAGGGAAACATACACCCTCTACCACAATAAATACAGAGCTACCTCGAAAGACATCCTATAATTCATCTAGCACACTGTGATTCTGAAGGAGGATTCTTATTTGTGTCGGCCCTGTCTAAAGTGCCACACCATCAGTGCGGATTACCAGAGATCCCCACCACTCCACGAGCCAAATCCAAGTCTTTCCAACAATGGCTGGAACACACAAAGCGTCCGTTACACATCTCCTACCCAGTGGAGTGAAGAACGTCACTGACGAGACGAAGAAGCCCAGCACCAGTCCCACACACAGCATGCACAGCGTGAGGATTCCAAATCGCCACCACGCAGCCACCAAGAGGATTCCACCCACGCTTCCAGCAACGGCTGTCAGGAGCAGGCGCACTGGACAAAGGAAGAAGAGGAACTGTTGGAGAGCCAGCAGCATTTCTGACCGCGAGCTCCAGACACACAGAACCATTACTGCTGCCAGCTGCCGCCTTCCTGTAGGTCAGGCACCAAGGGCTCTTCAGTGAAGCCATCACGCCACAAGGAAGGGGCTGGGTTGACACGTGGAACCCAGCCCAGGAGCTAAACCTCGCAGAGCCAGCCTTGGCTTCTCAATAAATTGGGACTGAGGAAGAAAAGGTGACAAGCTTCCTGGTAAGTATGACAAGGTAAGGGGGAGTTGTTGGTAAAGAAAATTTTAATACTTTGATCGTTCTACATCTTGTCCCTTCAATAGATCACATAGCCAGAATACAGGTCTGTGAGCAACATGACCCTTCATTTTCCTAAGGAGCAAGGAATTCACCATGCAGACTAACAACCCAGAATATAAGGTCTAAATGACTAGTTTAGAAAAGACGTTTAGAACATGGGGAGGCGGGGCATTATTTTACACACCCCTAGGACATCAAACACAATGCAGGTCAAAATAGAAGGAAAGGTGGAGTGTAAACAGCATCTTCCTTTTAAACATCCGATTAAACGATATGATTTTCACTTACCATCATACTTTAGGAGTGTCAGTCTTGTAATCAGTATATAAAAGAAGAATCCCATGAAGATAAATCCTATGAAGAATAACTCTAAGTAGCAAACCATCAGGAAAGGAAAAATAAGACGTGGTCAGGTACTCTTTTTACAATGCAGTTTAAGTATCTAATCTACGAGTACATGCCTAAGCTCCTATAATTTACACATTATGCCACTGGAAGATGAAAAGTAATTATCTAAAAAGCAAAAGAAATTGACAAGTCATTGGGAATAACTATTATTAAACAGATACAATATTAAAGTATTAACTACAGGATATACTATAGCCACACATTGTGGCGGTGGGCACCTGTTCTCCTGTCTACTCGGGAGCCTGAGGTGAGAGGATCGCTTGAGCCCAGGAGTTTGAGGTCTCTGTGAGCTAGGCTGAGGCCACAGCACTCTAACCTGGGCAACAAAATAAAATTCTGTCTCAAAAAGACAGAACAAAGACAAATAGCAATAAAAGAAAATTCATTCTACACTGTGAGATAGTAAATATTCTTCCTAACATTCTCTTCCACAAAAAAAGTGCCATAATAGAGAAAAGGAGTTTAAAATAATTTATTAACACAAATTCAAAGAACTTATTAGATCAGAATTGTGTTTACCCTTGAAGATAAGTCAAATACCTTGTTGATTAAATAAAATTTTTTTTTTTTAGTAATTGGAAACATCAGTTATATAAAAAGTAGCCTAACAGAGAATGATTTACCCTCATACCCTCATACAGCCCCTCACCCCATTTTCAAGGCCTGAGTAAGCTCAGAAATCAGACCCCTACCCATAGGCACAAATAGGTTGCCCTTGCCAGGCCATACCCTTGGGACTCAAGCAAGGTAGTGAACAAAGCAGCCAGAAAGGTTCTGGGCGGTTCCTCCTTGAGTAGGAAGCACGCACCCTATTTCCTTGCCTGAGGCAAAAACTGCAAGGACTTCATTCCTGGGTTAGTTTTAGGATTCTTTCAGAATTATGTTCTACCCCCCATACCTCAGGCCTATTGTGACATACTTCCTCAGGAGCAGCAGCTCTTAAGCCCCCTAGACTGAAGACTCAGGGGGCTTCCCACTCGCATTCCCCCTCATTTGGCTTATTCTTTCTGTCAGTAAACTATCCTGTCACTTATCCACATGGTCTGTGGTTTCATTCCTTGAACCCTGAGACCAAGGACTTGGCATAGAGAGAACAGAGAGAAACTCTGGCAACAATCCCACTCTCCCACGGTGCTTCACTGATGTGGGCTCTGGAGTTCCCTTTGGCATCTAACTTCCCGAGTCTGAGCATCAGTAGACACCCAGACTCTGGGTTCTCTACAGATCGCATAAATCTTTCACCTTACATAGACACCCTGATTTCCAATCCCAGTTACCCTGAATCAACTAGCAATTGAAGAAGCTCACCGTACAAACCAAATTTTATTCCCCTCTTAATAACAAGAGGCTGAGCTCCACTGCTGAAGAGGAAAAAATAAAAATGCCAAGTAACTCAGTAGAATTGCTGTTACTAAAACAACCCAGCTACAAATCTATGGAGATAGCAGAGATAAGTAAGTGCTTACTCTCTTTACCGGAATTGAATTCTGCAGCAGCGTTTATGAGAAAGGACCACAAGAAATGCAAACAGCAACTACCCGGAACATAAACAGCAACTACACTGGACACACTACCTGTTTTCCAGAATCTGTGTCCAAAGTAACAAATGAAGAATCCAAGCAGGGCAAGAAGAGTGAAGAACACTTTGGTAGATACTCTTCCTAAAAAGTAATGAAAATTTAGTAAATACTACATCCAATTTGACGCTTGTATTTAATGAGTTGACCAACATTTATGAAGAAAGCAAAGTGAACTGACAATGATTTATTCCATTACATGTAAGTTATAAATTTATCTTAAAAACACTCTCACCATTTTTAAAGAATTAATTCCAGGTAGGAAAAGAAAATCAACAGTTGCCATAACAAAAAGAGACAACACATGCTTGCTGAGAGAGATACCTAACACTTCCTATGACATATTCTTGGTGGAGGGGGAGGAACAGAGATGCCTGTGGCTCAGCGAGTAGGGCGCCGGCCCCATATACCGAGGGTGG
>CAUYRH010100858.1:0-10128 GCA_963574655.1 Perodicticus potto
TTTTATATACGGTTTAAAATATTGGGCGTTGCGGTGGGATAAATGTTGTTGGTGGCCGGCCCCTTATGCATTTGTTGGGGGTTTAAAACCCAGCCCCTGCCAAAAAATGAAAAAAAAAAAAAAAAGAAAGAAAGAAAGAAACGATTATCATTCCCATTTTACAGATAAAGAAACAAAGATTCAGAACAGAAAAGTCATTTGTCCTAGGCCATACAGCTAAGTAGAGATGAGTTCCAGATGCAGGCTCATCTATGTGACTCAGAACCCTGGTACCTCTTGCCTTTGGGAGGGGCTGGGGGGTCCTCCTCTCCCAGTGCAGGTGAGCATGAGCTTTTGGTTCAGATGTGAGTTGACAGGGGAGGGTCCATTGGGAACGCGTCCCCTTCCTTTGTTCCTTGTTTCCATGACATTGACACTGATGCCCTGCCGTTCCTTGTACACTCTTTATTCTAGGATGACATCTTAGATCTCATCTAAAAATCCCGAACCCCCTTAGATGATGACTTGCATTCTATCTTAGATGGGATCTCCTCTGCTAAGGCTGGCAGGATTGAACCAGAAGAACATACACTTGGCCACAACCTCAGGCCCCAAAGCTCAGTGACAAAGACTTCATTGGCCTCCAGGGTTGGGTTTTAAGATCTTTAGAGGTCTTAAGCTCTGAACAGACTGTGCAACCCTCAACCCCACTGGCCATATATAATTAAAATTAAAAACAATACTAACTTATAAAATACATGTAAGGAAGTCCAACAAAGTTTTGATTTTTCCCAAGATACTACTTTGATGCTTGAAAAATATATCAAATTCTTTTAAGATTTTTAGCTCTCTTGTGTGTGTGCATGCTGCTATGCTAGAGCCTTCTGCCTGTCCTGGAATCCAGAACTACCATCCCTCCCCACTTATTGCGATCTTCACTTTACTGGTAAAGTGCTATATTCTCACCTCCCCTCTGGTACTGCCTTCTTGCTGACCTTCTATCTCCTGGGCCCTGTACTTTTCGCCCATAGTCTGCTTACCCTTGCTAACCTGTCAACCTGGCAATTAATTTAGCTTTGCTATTCAAAGTGTGGTCAGTTAGCAGCAGAATCTGGAAGCTTATTCAAAATTCAGAATCCCAGGTCCCACCTACTTACTTGACCGGAATTTACATTTTCAAAAGCTTCCCTAGGTGTTTCCTATGCTCAATATAAGTTTCTATTCAGAGGTTGTTGGTTCTCAAAGCATGGTCCAGACACTGCCAGTGTCAACACCTGCTGGGAACTTGTTAGAATTGCAAATTTCTTAGGCCTCACCTCACACCTACTCAGCCAGAATCCACATTGTAACAACTTTCCTAAGTGTTTCATATGCACATTAAAATTGCTGCTCTGAGGTGATTATTCTAAAAGTGTGGTCCTGCCACCAGCAGGATCACCAGCCCCCTTCACCCCCTACCCCTGAACTTGTTAGAAATGCAAATTCTTAGGCCCTACCCCAGTCCCAGGGAATTGTAAATTCTAGAAGTACCCCCCAGCAATCTTTGTTTCAATAAGCCTCCAGGGGAGGTCTGATGGACTCTAAAGGTCATTTAGTGAGCACTTGCTATGTGCTAAGGAAGGCTAGACCCATCCACAGACATTTCTAATCTATAGGCCCTCCTATGCGCAAAAAGTTAGTCCCACCATCCACTTTAAAGCTGAAGAATCTGCCTGTAATCCTAGCATTCTGGGAGGCCCAGGCCAAGGTGGGAGGATCACTTGCGCTCAGGAGTTTGAGACCAGCCTAAGAAAAGCAAGATCCCATCTTTACTAAAAATAGAAAACTTGGCCAGGTGCCTATAGTAAGCTTTAAAAAAAGAAAGTCAGAATCCAAGTCTAAAACCTTTTCATAGAACCTCTGCTGCCTAGGCAGTAGTGTTCTAGAAACAAAAAGAGTGCTTACTACATTCCAGGCACCATTCTAACTTCTTTGTCAGTATTAAGTAATTTACTCCCACAAGAACTCCATTTTGCAGAAGAGGAAATTGAGGCACAGGAAGGTTAGCTTACCTGCTCAAGGTTTCTCTGCTATTAAGTGGATTCTAACCCAGGCAGAGTAACACAGGAGGCCTTGCCTAAAAACCAGAATTAATTTGCTGTCACTTTAGAAGCCAAGTACCAGTCAGGCAATGGGAACAACAGAGGAAGTTTGCTGGCCTTGACAGGTTTATTGAGGTGGTTTATGTTTGATTTCCCCAGTTTCCAGCTCAGCTATTTAAATGGAATCTCCCCTCTCCCAGGTACTATCTGCCTGTGGCGGTGGAACCTCTCTCCTGTTCACTCCAGGGCTTCTGTCCCCCAACTCTCTGGTTTCCTTAGGGGTCTTTGTAACAATCACCCCCAGCTCAGACTGGTCCTCTGAGCTTCCTGCCCAGCATCTAGTAAGTCAATCCAGGGCCCCCAACCTGCCAGGAAGGCAAGAAAGAGGAATCATACAGGTCCTAGAGTCCCCAGGGGATGAGGTTCAGTGGGATCCAGGTGGATGCCTCCTCTTGGATCCTCTCTACACTCCCCTCTCCCTAGTGATCAGCTTTCCCACCCCTTTCTTCACTGGACTCCTACCTTCCCAGGAACTAGCAGATTCCCAGCCTGGAACAGGTCCTTGGCTGCCAGCTTTCTGTATTGGCAGGGGGAAATGTGGGCCACTGGACAGCTAGACAAGCCGATGGTTTGGCTAGGCTACATCAGAGTGCCTCAAGGCCACAGCCCTACTCCAACTGGTAATGAGATGCTCCCAGATGACAGCTCTACAGTTCCTCACAGCTTAAGACAACTTTTTGTACATTCTCCCTCAGACCACCCTGTAAGGTTGGTGTTCTTACACTGATTTTTCGGGTGAGGAAACGGAAAAGGTTCAGAGAGGCAAAGTAACCTGACAGCACATACATAGACCTGCTTACACAGTCTGGTCAATCCGGTGCTCTGTCAATGCCACCAAAACCCCAACATCGATTCTGTTCAAGAGAAATTAGGGCTGATTTCTTAGAAGATGAAATGGAGTGGTTGGTACAGCTGAGAAATCTCCAGGCAAAGAGGATGGGAGGCCAAACATACTTTATGCTGGTGACATGTGGGGGGCGGGGGAGAGAAGACCTACTCTCTTGTGTCTCTTTTGAATCAGGCTCTGATGGGAAAGGGTGGACAAGCTGCTATGATCATGCTCTCGGAGGTCAACCTCACCACCCTGAAGGCACCCTTCCTTCACCCATGGCCGTGACATCTGCACTGACTGCATCAAGTACAAAGGGCTTTCTCAGGCTCCACCTGGCCCCTCTTCTTTCTCATCCTGTGAGTGCCCTGGCTGTTCTATTGGAAATAAAGTCACCAGCTTCCATCTTCTCTCCAAAAATATCCTCCTTTTAGCCCCAGATCACAATGGAAACCTGGTGTCCCCCTGTAACAACTACATCTCATAGATGCCCTGCTTTTGCCTTTTGCCCAGCTTGGCTCCTGTTTGTGTACAATGTCCCTCTTCCATGGAAAGCCATGCTATATTGAGTTGAAGAAGCCCCTCCCCTTTTACAGCCCCACAGTCTTCCAGAATATTGGCCAGTCTTCACCAGTTCCCATAGCACCAGGCCCCCAGACCGTTCTCTCCACCTGGTCCCTGGTGTCTTCTCTCTGGCTTCAGCACCCTCATGATGTCCCCTGACCCAAAGACCCTAGTCATCCTATGACTTCTCTAGTGAACTCCCCACTGGCTTGGACACATCTCGAGCTGTGTCAGCACCATGACTTCCAGTCCTCAGCTTCCTCACTCCCACACTTCAGGCTTCATTATTCTTCCAGAACTTGATCTTGGTCCCACTGATTTGCACTAGGCTATTAAGTAACCGCTTGTTGAATAAGTAAAAAATGAAATTGGTGTCCCAACCCCACAGCATTTCAATCCCTTCTCCTCATCCCTAAGCCTTCCCCACCCCCCTACTTCATCTACCCTATACCCTGGTACCAATCATATCCTTCACGACTTGAAGCCATTCAAGCCTTGCACACCTTCTGCTGTCCTGCCTTCTGTTGTCCCCAGCCTTGCCCAGTTAGCTCCTGGCATGTATAAGTTTGCCAGCCTTAGCAGGAGGACCTTGCCGATGTCCCAGAATCCTTTAACTCATCCCATGGGGACTGACATTCCCAACTTGCACTTTTTTTTTTGTAGAGACAGAGTCTCACTTTATCACCCTCGGTAGAGTGCTGTGGCGTCACACAGCTCACAGCAACCTCCAACTCCTGGGCTTAGGCGATTCTCCTGCCTCAGCCTCCTGAGTAGCTGGGACTATAGGCGCCCGCCACAACACCTGGCTATTTTTCTGTTTTGCAGTTTGGCCGAGGCCGGGTTTGAACCCGCCACCTTCGGTATATGGGGCCGGCGCCCTACTCGGTGAGCCACAGGCAACGCCCCCAACTTGCACTTTTCTTACATTCCAATCCTCTCCAAATGTTCCTTCCAATTTTGCTAAGATTAAAGCTAACTCAGCATCTCTCTGGATGTCCTTCCTTCCTCCTTTCTAACCTCCCTCCATGTCTCTCTCTCTTTCTCTCTCCTTCCTTCCCCCCTTCTCCCTTTTGTCTCCTGGAAAGACATATCTATCCTCCTCTCCATACCTAACCTCTAACTCCATTAATTATCCCCTTTCTCTTGTGTCTCCATCTCTGCCCCTCCTTTGAGTACTATTTCCTCCTTAGCCTACGAGGATTTTCAGATCTACTCCATCCTTCAAAGAAACCCTCCCTTGTCCCTGCCTCCCTCTTAAACTATTGCTTTCTCTTTTCCATTCCCTTCTCTGTCAAACTTCTTGGAAGGGTCGTCTACTCTCACTGTCTCCGCTTCCTCACTTCCCCCTCTCTCAATCTACTGCAATATATTCTCTCCCTCTCTCACCTAAAATTGCTCTTTTATTTTTTTTTATTTTTTTAAGTCACCAATGATTTTCTTGTCAATAGATGGAGTGACCTTTTTCAATCCTCACATCTGACTCTGACAACTGTCCTGTGCTGCTTGCCACTCTCGCCTCCCTTTGCTTGGAGTTACTGAAAGTTCTCTTTATTCTCTTGCCTCTCTCACTGCATCTTGTGGCTCCTTTACTCTCCTCTCTTCGTATCCAAGTGTCACTTTGGCTCTAGCTTGGCTACAGCTTCTGTCTTTTGTTGTATTCTCCTACATTCTCTCCAGGGCAGTAATGTCCACTCTCCAGCTTTCATCTGTTGTGATAATATCCCATTCTCTAATGTTAGCTCTGATCACTCTTCAGTTCCATATCCAGGTCCCAACATACCCACTAGACATGCCAATTTTATGTCCGACAGAACCTCAAACTCCGTGCATAAAGCTGAACTCATCATCTTTTCTTCCAAACTGGTCCCTTCCCATATCGACCAGTTTAATAAATTGTACAAGCACTCATTTGGCTAAGAAGGTCAGGAAACTGGGAGTCATCACTGTCCCTTTACTTCCTCTCACCTCCTACCTCTAATCCATCTCATCCTGTCTACTTTTTACTTTTTTATTTTTATTTTTATTTTTTGCAGGTTTGGCCGGGGCTGGGTTTGAACCCGCCACCTCCAGCATATTGGGCTGGCACCCTACTCACTGAGCCACAGGTGCTGCCCCACCTGTCTACTTTTTAAATTTCTCTCCATTTCGCCCCCTCTCTCCAGCCCCATTTTCTTTGATTCATTTATCCATTCATTCAACAAATGGTTATTGAAGCCTTTTTTAAAATTAAATCATAGCTGTGTACATTAATGCAAGCATGGGGTATAATGTGCTGATTTTATATACAATCTGAAATATTTTAATCAAACTGGTTAACATAGTAATGAAGTCTTTGTAACAGTCACTGGGCCAGACTCTGGGACAACCATGTGAATAAGACAGTCAGTGTCTTCCCTTATGACACATTCTAGTGAGGTAACTAGTCAAGAAGGAAAAAAATACATAAGGAAACACAGAGGGAATAAAATAGATCCCTGTGATAGAGGATAATAGGGGAGGCCTATTTTATATATGGCATTAAGGGAAGGCCTTTTAAGGAGGTGATATTTAAGACCTGAAGGTTGACAAAGAGCCAGTAACGTGAAGAGCTGAGGAGAGAACTTTCCAGGAAGAGAGAAAAACAACTGCAAAATTCTGAAGCTAGAAAGAGCCCAAGCATGCTAAGGGCCAGAAAAGATCCAATGTGGCTAAAGTGGAGAGAAAAGTGGGGGCCAGTGGGACAAGATGTGGTCAGACAGGGAGGCAAGGACCACGTAATTTGGGAAGCAGTGTAAGCCAGAGTAAGAAGCTTACGTTTTATTTTAAACAGTCAAAAACCACTGCAGGTTTTAAGTTAGGGAGAGAAGTCTGATATGCATTGTGACAAGCAATGACTCTGGTGATTGTGAGGAAACTAGACTGTAGCAGGGTGAGAAAGGAAGCAGGGAATGCAGTGAGGAGGCCTGTAAAGGTGGCTATGAGAGAGAAGATGGTGGTGGTGGTGGCAATGCAGGTGGAGAGATGGGGATGGATGAGCTCTACTCAAGGTCGAACAGAACCTGCTGATGGATTGAACGTGGGGAGAAAGGGAAGGAAAACAATCAAGGATGACGCCTGGGGTTTTGGCTTGAGCAACTAGTAAATGGTGCCATTGACTAAGATGGGAAGATTGGGAGAGGAGCAGGCTGTAGGGTGAATCAATACCTTATCTCTGGGCTCGGCGCCTGTGGCTCAACAGGCTAAGGCGCCAGCCATGTACACCTGAGCTGGCGGGTTCGAATCCAGCCCCCGGGCCCGCCAAACAACAATGACGGCTGCAACCAAAAAATGGCCGGACGTTGTGGCGGGCGCCTGTGGTCCCAGCTACTTGGGAGGCGGAGGCAGGAGACTCGCTTGAGCCCAGGAATTGGGGATTGCTGTGAGCTGGGATGCCACAGCGCTCTATCCAGGGTAACAGCTTGAGGCTCTGTCTCAAAAAAAAAAATACCTTATCTCTGGATGTGTTAAGTTTGGATGGTTCTTGAAGCATTTGAGTGAAGATAGATGGTTGGTTAAACGAGGCTGGAGATCAGAGAGGCTTACAAAGGACATGGACACTGGGGAGTTGCAAACACAGCAATGGCATTTGAAGTCTTTTCACCTATGAAAATAGTGCAGAGAGGAGAGGAGGGAGCCCAGGATGGGTCTCTGATCCAGTATGTAGAGGTTAGTTACAGGAGGGGCCAGTGAGATAGAAGACAAAGCAGGAGAGTGTGTTGCCATAGGGTTGAGAGAAGAGACTTTTTATAGAAGGAAGAAGTTGTTCAACACTGAAGAAATCTACTGGGAAATCAAGTCAGATAGAAGCCATTGATGGAGACAGCCTATTTGAAGTACCTGCTGTGTGCCAAGTATCGTGCTACTGGGCTTAACATCTACTGACTCATTTCATCCTCACACCAACCGTACAAGCTCTTATTATCATCTCCACTTTACAGATTAGGAAATTGAGTCTCAGAGAGGCTAAGTATCATTCTCAAGGTCACACAGCTGTTTAGTGGTAGAGCCAACCATGGTGCTGGCTCTTACCCATTACACTGACCTGCCTCTCTCATGATCAGCAGCTAGGAGTGTCTCCTGGATTTGGCAATCTGGCAGTTGTTGGTGATCTTGACAAGACTGATTTTAGTGGAGGGGTGAGGGGCGGACGCTAGAATGCAGTGGTTGATAGATGAAGGGGAGGTGAGAAAGGGGAGATAGAATGGGGATGGATTTTTTTGAGAAGTTTCCTTGTGAAGGAAAACATAGAAATGGGGTCATACGTGGAGGGAGATGTTGGGTAAATGAAAATCCTGCTTTTTTCTTTTCTTTTCTGTTTCCCTTTTCCTTCCCTTCCCTTTCCCTTTCCTTCTCTTCCTTCTCTTTTCTTTCTCTGTCTTCTCCTGTCCTGTCTTATTAAGAAGGAAGATACTGAACTGCTAGCATTTTTGTTAAAGGGAATGAGTTAACAGAGAGGAGAATAAGCTACCTGGAAAAGCCTTGGGAAGATGAGAGGAGCAGGCTTTGGAGTACAGTATGAAAGGTTGGACTGACAAAGGAGAAAGTCCTCACCCTCCATTGTCATAGGAGGGAAGATGGGGCAATGGGGCAGATGACAGTAGGACTATAGGGTTTGTGGGGATAAAGGGAAGTTCTTGTGTGATAGCACCTGTTTTCCTAATGAGGTGAGTCTACCAGTGGTGATAGTGACAACTGAGGAAGGAGCAGAAAATTAAAAGAATTAAGTTCCGAGGCGGCGCCTGTGGCTTAAAGGAGTAGGGCACCAGCCCAATATACTGGAGGTGGCGGGTTCAAACCTGGCCCCGAACAAAAACCGCAAAAACTGCAAAAAAAAAAAAAAAAGAGTTAAGTTCCCATCAACTGGCCAGGTGTGGTGGCTCATGCCTGTAATCTTACCACTCTGGGAGGCCGAGGCAGGTGGATTGCTTGAGCTCAGCAGTTCAAGATAGCCTGAGCAATAGCAAGATCCCTTCTCTAAAAACTAGCTGGGTGTCATGGAAGGCATCTGTAGTCTGAGCTAATCGGGAGTCTGAGGCAAGAGGATTGCTTAAGCCCAAGAGTCTGAGGTTGCTGTGAGCTATGATGCCACCGCACTCTGCTGAGGGTGACAAAGTGAAACTCTGTCTCAAAACAAAACAAAACGAAACAATCCGAGATACTTGCCTTAAAGGCAAGAAAGTTAACCTATGCTCCAAAACTTTCCACATCTTTACTTGTGTCTCCTTTGCTTGGAATGCCTTCTTCCCCTTCTCTGCTTGCTGGAACCTCCTCTGGGGCTTTTCAAGCAGATGCCAACTTTCTGTCCAGGTGGAATGATCAATTCTCCTCCTTTGTAAGTGACAGATCTATAAGTCTGACTCTGAGCCCTCTGAGAACAGGGGCCCTGCCACGTTCACCTCTGTGCCCCTTCCATGCCAACACAGTGCCTGGCACATAGTAGGCACCCAATAAATGTGTGTTGACCTGAGCACATGCATGGGCTTGGGAGTTAGGGATCCAGGTTTTAGTTTCTTTCCCATGCTGCCCCTCAGTTTCCATTTTGAACCATGAGTGGCTAGGACCTGATGGTTTCTAATGTCTCTCTCAGCCTGAATACTTGATACTTCCACCATCAATTACCTGACCCTTCTAGGATGCTATCAACATTGTGAACCTATAGCCTAAGTTTCCAAACCTCTGGATGAAGAGAAATGGTTTTTGACCTGTGTGTCAGCTTCTGCCAGCATCAGCCTCTCTACCATATAATAGCTGATATTAGCAGCATTTGATGAGCACTTGCTGTGTACCATGACAAAATCTTTGCACATATTTTCTCATCTAATCCTCACAACAATCAAATTGTGCAGATAAAGAGACTGAGTGAAGTTTGGTGACATTAGGTAATGTGCCAGTGCCACACAGTTAAGTACATGGCAGGTTTGGATTTCGACTCAGGCTTTTCTTCTTTCAGAGCTCCTGCTTGGAAACACTCTGCGGGATGCTGACTACTGACAGTGACATCCACTCTGGCTGTACAGTAGCATCACTTGGGGAGCTTTAAAAATTACTGATGGCTGGATCCCATTCTTTTTTTTGTTTGTTTGTTTTTTGAGACAGAGCCTCAAGCTGTCACCCTGGGTAGAATGCCGTGGCATCACAGCTCACGGCAACATCCAACTCCTGGGCTCAAGCGAGTCTCCTGCCTCTGCCTCCCAAGTAGCTGGGACCACAGGCGCCCGGCACAACGACCGGCCATTTTTTGGTTACAGCCATCACTGTTGTTTGGCGGGCCCAGGCTGGATTTGAACCCTCCAGCTCAGATGTACGTGGCTTGCGCCTTAGCCGCTTGAGCCCCAGGCGCCGAGCCTGGATCCCATTCTTGATCCTGACTTAGTTGGGCTGGAGGTACAGCCTGGTCCTGGGAGATTTCTTTTCTTCTTCTTTTTTTTCTTTTTAATTAAGTCATAGCTGTGTACATTAATGCAATCATGGGGTACACTGTGCTGGTTTTATATACAATTTGAAATATTTTCATCAAACTGGTTAACATAGCCTTCATGGCATTTTCTTAGTTATTGTGTTAAGACATTTATATTCTACATTTAGTAAGTTTCACCT
>CAUYRH010100861.1:0-11285 GCA_963574655.1 Perodicticus potto
GTCTTAATGAAAAACAGTATAATAGATAACCTTTAGGAAAGGTAATTTCTAAGTCTGGGAGATTTTGAATGATGGATTTTTAAGATTTGGAGATTGTGACTTGCTGCTCAATTTTGGTTGGGTTGTAATTTTGGAGTGTGATGTTTTCAGGTCATGGGTTTTTATTTTGTGTGTGTGTGGAGACAGTTTCTCTGTTACCTATAATGCTGTGGCATGATAGCCCACAGCAACCTCAAACAACTGGACTCAAGTTGTCCTCTTGTCTCCACCTCCTAAGTAGCTGGGACTACAGGCGCCCATCACAATGCCCAGCTAGTTTTTAGGGGAGATGAGATCTCCTCCCTTTTGCTTAGGCTGGTCTCGAACTCCAGAGCTCAAGCATTCCACCCACTTTGGTCTCCCAGAGTGCTAGGATTAGAGGTGTGAGCCATTGAGCCCAGCCTCAGTTCATGTTTTTTGAAAGAGAAGTTGGGAGGAAGACATTGGAATGAAGTAAATTTTTTTTTTTTTAGACAGAACCTCAAGCTGTCACCCTGGATAGAGTGCTGTGGCATCACAGCTCACAGCAACCGCCAATTCCTGGGCTCAAGCAAGTCTCCTGCCTCCGCCTCCCAAGTAGCTGGGACTACAGGCACCCGCCACAAGGCCCGACCATTTTCTTTTGGTTGCAGCCGTAATTGTTGTTTGGCGGGCCCAGGCTGGATTCGAACCCCCCAGCTCAGGTGTATGTGGCTGGCGCCTTTTGATGATCCCATCACCAAAATAGTATAGTGCTCATTGTATCCAGTAGGTTGGTTTTTATCCTGTACACACCTTTCCTGCCTTTCCCCTTTCTTGGTTTCTCATGTGCTTTATGTTGCCTTGTGCCTGTGTGTACCCATCTATGAGCTCCCTCTTAATTAGTGAGAACATGGTGTTTGGTTTTCCATTCCTGAAATACTACAATTTAGGATGGTAATCTCTAGTTTCAAGGTTTTTTATTTTTTTAATTTTTATTTATTTATTTTCGAGACAGAGTCTTACTTTGTTGCCCTTGGTAGAGTGCCTTGGTGTCACAGCAACCTCCAGCTTTTGGGCTTAGGCAATTCTCTTGCCTCAGCTCCTGAGTAGCTGGAACTACGGGCGCCTGCCACAATGCCTGGCTATTTTTTTGTTGCAGTTTGTGGCTGGGGCCCGGTTCGAACCTACCACCCTCCGTATATGGGGCTGGTGCCCTACTCACTGAGCCATAGGTGCTGCCCATAAAAAAATACACTACATATTATGAAAGATGTATGGCGGCACATCAGTATAGATTTTTATTATAGGCTATGGAATCAGATACATGGATTTATATCTTGACCTACGTAATTTAGGCAAGCTTTGTCTTAGTTTCTTCATCTATAAAGTGGAGATAGTTAATAGAGTTGTTAGGAACAATTACGCAAATAACGTAAAGTGCTTGACACACTACCTCATGTATGTTGAGATTTCAGTAAATGATAGCTGCTTTTTTTTTTTAATCTGCTTAATCAGCATCTTTCTATGCTAATACACGTACTACCCACCTCATTTTTCTTTCAGCATAGTATTAGGTGGAAAGCATGTATTGTAATTAATTACTTCTATATAGATGATAATTTTTTAGGTGGTTTCTAGTTTGTTTACTTCATGCAGTGGTCAGTGAACAACTTGGAATATTTTTCTGTGTTCTTTCTTTTTTTTTTTTTGAGATAGCATCTTACTATGTCACCCTCGGTAGCGTGCTGTGGCATCACAGCTCACAGCAACCTCAAACTCTTGGGCTGAAGTGATTCTCTTGTCTCAGCCTCCCAAGTAGCTGGGACTATAGGCGCCCACTACAACGCCTGGTTATTTTTTTCTTGTACTTGTCATTGTTGTTTAGCAAGCCCAGGATGGGTTTGAACCCCCCAGTCTGGGTGTATGTGGCCGGCACCCTACTCACTGAGCTATGGGCACCACCACACCCAGCTATTTTTTTGTTGCAGTTGTCATTGTTTAGCTTTCCCAGGTTGGGTTCAAACGTGCCAGCTTTGGTGTATGTGGCTGGCACCATAATCACGGTGCTATGAGCGCCGAGCCCCAAGTTGCATGTATTTTCCAATTTTACATTTGTTTTAACTTTCCTTATGTTGTATTATTATATAAAAATTAGAATATATATATATATTTTTTAATAAATTTTTTTTTTTTTTTTTTGGTTGAAGCCATCGTTGTTTGGCAGGCCTGGGCTGGATTCGAACCCGCCAGCTCAGGTGTATGTAGCTGGTGCCTTAGCAGCTTGAGCCACAAGTGCCGAGCCAAAAATTAGAATATTTTAATTTTTATTTTTTTTGACACCATCAGTAGAGTGCTAAGTGTCAAAGCTCACAGCAACTTCAAACTCTTGGGCACAAGTGATTCTCTTGCCTCAGCCTCCCGGTCTTGCTCTTGCTCAGGCTGGTCTCAAACCTGTGAGCTCAGGGCAATCCACTTGCCTTGGCCTCCTAGAGTGCTAGGATTATAGGTGTGAGCCACTGCGCACAGCCGAAATTAGAATATTTTAACGTAAGCAAATTTGTTTTTGTGTATGGCTTTTGTGTTTTGCGCCTTGCATGGATCTGAAAATAATAATACTTATTTTAGTACCTCTGTAATTCTTAAATATTTTAAAACCACAGCATCTGGAATTTATGTTTTACCATGGACAGTCAAAGCTATTTGAGTATTCCATACTTTCCTCACAGACTTAAAATGGTTTTTGGTATAATATGTCCAAAGATTGTTCAGACTTTGGCTGTATACTTACTAAAGTTAGCAAATTATAGGAACTTACAGTATTTGAGTTATCTTTGTAATTACTAGACCAAGGTAGTTTCTTTTTTCATTCTTTCTTTTCTTTTCTTTTTTTTTTTTTTGAGACAGAGCCTCAAGCCGTCGTCTGGGTAGAGTGCCGTGGCATCACAGCTCACAGCAACCTCCAACGCCTGGGCTTAAGTGATTCTCTTGCCTGGGACTACAGGCGCCGGACTGCAGGTGCCCGCCACAATGCCTAGCTGTTTTGTGGTTGTAGTTGTCATTGTTGTTTGGCAGGCCTGGGCTGGTTTTGAACTTACCAGCTCTGGTGTATGTGGCTAGTGCCTTATCTGCTTGAGCTATAGGCGCTGAGCCCCAAGGTAGTTTCTTGATCCTATGTATTGGGTAAGTTGTAGCCTAAACTCTTGAAATAAACCCAGCCGAAATAAACAGTCAGTCTTAAATGATTATGTCATTAAAATGTCACTATTCTTTCTAAGTACTTAAATATCCTAATTAGAGTCGGGTCTTGAATAGGCTAGCAGGGGAAAGGAAAGGACCTATTTTTCATCATTGGTCTAAAAACTTTCCATGTTCGGAAACTGCCTTTTAGTGTAGTAAATGTGTAATAGTTTTAAAATTTCTAGTTTGTTATCTATAGTTGAGATGACATTCAATAAATTCTAAGGTAAATCAGTGGAAATACAACTTACCAAGAATGACACAACTAGTGACAGAAGTCAAATCAGGGTAATATAACTAGTAGCAGAAGTGAATCAGGCCTGCTTCAGAGGATATTCATTGGATTGCTTCTGAGTTGAGACCATATTTGGCAGACAGTGGTAAATACTATTACCAGATGTCACAGTTTTTAGAAAGCTGCATTTTAGGAAGAAATGCTTGGTGGTAGTATATGTATGTCCATTGCAAGGACATAGAAGAAGTGAGCAAGACCAAGATGGAAGAGTCAAAATCATAATAGTTGAAATGGAATTGTTACATACAGTGTTGTTAAAATTGAAAGACGGACGTGTGTTCTGTGTGAGCTTTGCCTTGATGAAAACTTTAAAGAAAATACCCCATGTTCCAAGGAGAGAAGAGTTATAAAAATTCTCTACTCCAGGTCTTGAACCTAAAATGATAAGGTTTGTCTGGGGGGAAATACATGTTTGACTATCATTATGGTTTTGAGAGGGGATAAAGTTCATATATGTATATGTATTAACTGCCACGTGTAGGCGTGTATTTATGTCTTGGTCTGTTTCAGAAAGGATGAGGACTTTTAAGATTGCTTTAGGCATATATTAAAATCTTGCAAGATGTTTGTGTTAGAGGTAGGTGAAAGGGAAGAATAAGGATAGAGATACAAAACAGCAAGAAGTTAGGATACTAAAACTAGTTCTTAAGGAAATACAGTGATTTTTGTATAGTAGAGAACTTACACAGGATAGCTAGCAGTTTCATTGTAAGAATTCAGGCTGAATCTTAGAGGCAGATGCAAATTACGTTCATGAGATGAAAACAAACCAGTTGCTCAGGGAAAGCACAAGCATTCTTGATATTGAAAACCAGAGGGGGCTCGGCGCCTGTGGCTCAATGGGCTAAGGCGCCAGCCACGTACACCTGAGCTGGCGGGTTCGAATCCAGCCCAGGCCCGCCAAACAACAATGACAGCTGTAAACAAAAAATGGCCAGGTGTTATATCGGGCGCCTGTAGTCCCAGCTTCTTGGGAGGCAGAGGCAGGAGACTCGCTTGAGCCCAGGAATTGGAGGTTGCTGTGAGCTCTGTCCAGGGTGACAGCTTGAGGCTTTGTCTCAAAAAAAAAAGAAAAAAAGAAAAAAAATCAAAAAGGTAACACTACAATTGATATGACAGAAAACACAGTATCATTTCAGAAATAAAAATCTTAAAAAAAAAAAAAAAAAAAGAAAGAAAACCAGAGGGAAGGGTGGCACCTGTGCCTCAGTGGGTAGTGCACCGTCCCCATATACAGAGGGGGCGCGTTTCCCTGGCCAAACTGCAAAAAAATATAGCTGGGCATTGTGGCTGGTGCCTGTAGTCCCACCTACTCTGGCAAGAGAATTGCCTAAGCCCAAGAGCTGGAGGTTCCTGTGAGCTATAATGTTGTGGCACGCTACCCAGGGTGAAGAAGTGAGACTTAGTCTCTAATAAAAAAAAAAAAAAGAGGGCGGCGCCTGTGGCTCAGTGAGTAGGGCACTGGCCCCATATACCCTGCCTCCTCGGCTGAACTGCAAAACAAAAAAATAGCCGGGCGTTGTGGCGGGCGCCTGTAGTCCCAGCTACTCGAGAGGCTGAGGCAAGAGAATCGCCTAAGCTCAGGAGTTGGAGGTTGTTGTGAGCTGTATGATGCCACAGCACTCTACCGAGGGCTATAAAGTTAGACTCTGTCTCTACCAAAAAGAAAAAAAAAGAAAGAAAGAAAACCAGAGGGAAATTTTAATTAAATTATGAATTCTGTAGCTTCTATGCGTAGTTTCTTTTTCTCTTATTGTTTTACATAAAATATACAAGCTTATGTTTCAGAGTAATGTCTGAAAAAATTATATACTGATAAAAAGGTTTCCAAAAAGTGATAGACTTGGGCAGATGTCTAATATGTTCAAGAATGGGAGGAAGAGCTTTGTATTCTTTGGAATGATAGCTCCCTGGTGTATGGTTCCAGGAGTGAGTCTGTCAGTGCGTATGTAAAGCTTAGAATCCTTATTCTTTATTATTACAGACCAATGTTCTAAATTGCCTAATATTATAGTGTATATTATGTGTTAGAAACAAAACAGTAGCAAAAAATTGCCTTATTTTTGTTTAAGAGACAAAGTCTCACCCTGTTGCCCTCAGTAGAGTGCTGTGGCGTCACAGCTCACAGCAAACTCCAGCTCTTGGGCTTAGGCCTCATTCTCCTGAGTAGCCCAGCTTTTTTTTTTTTTTGCGGTTTTTGGCCGGGGCTGGGTTTGAACCTGCCACCTCTGGCATATGGGACCAGTGCCCTACTCCTTTGAGCCACAGGCTCCAGCCACGCCCAGCTATTTTTTTTGTTGCAGTTTGAGGGGGGGTCCAGATTGGAACCTGCCACCGTCTGTATATGGAGCCAGCGCCTTACCCACTGAACCATAGGCACCACCCACAAAAATATTCCCTAAGTTTACCACTGTAATTAATTTTTAAGATGGAAAAACATTTTATTTTTGAGACAGAGTCTCACTGTGTTGCCCTGAGTGGAGTGCTGCTATGGCATCACAGCTCACAGCAACCTCAAACTCCTGGTCTTAAGCAATTCTCTTGCCTCAGCCTCCCAGTAGCTGGGACTACAGGTGCTGCCATTAACACCTGGCTATTTTGTTGTTGCTGTTGTCATTGTTGTTTAGCTGGCTTTGGCTGGGTTTGAACCCACCAGCCTTGGTGTATGTGGCTGGCGCTATAACCATTGTGCTACAGGCACCAAGCCAAGATGGAGAAATTTGATTTCCTCTACTTAAAATACAACAGTGGGCTCGGTGCCTGTGGCTCACGCGGCTAAGGCGCCAGCCACATACACCTGAGCTGGCGGATTCAAATCCAGCCCAGGCCTACCGAACAACAATGGTGGCTGCAACCAAAAATAGGCAGGCATTATGGTGGGTACCTGTAGTCTCTGCTACTTGGGAGGTGGAGGCAGGAGAATCACTTGAGCCCAGGAGTTGGAGGTTGCATTATGGTGGGCACCTGTAGTCCCTGCTACTTGGGAGGTGGAGGCAGGAGAATCTCTTGAGCCCAGGAGTTGGAGGTTGCTGTGAGATGTGATGTCATGGCACACTCCACTGTGCTGGCAACAGTTTGAGGCTCTGTCTCCAAAAAAAGAAAAAAATATATATATGTATATAAATAATAGTGGTTTTATTGCTTCCACTTTGGGCATGTAAAGCATCTAGCAACCTGGACTTCTTAGTCTCTCTACTTAAGCAAACACTAAGCCATTTTTATTGGAGGTACAAATACCTTGTAAATTACAGAACATGTATTTGTTTTTTACTTGTGTGTGTTTTATTTTTATGTATGTTCTTACTTGAATTAGATACGTGTTCTCTATGAATGTACATAATACATAACATGTTATGCACATATATGTCCTTTCATGAGTTAGAAGGAACAAATACATGGTGGCTTTATTTTGATATAAAGTAATACTGAGGTTTGATGATGTCTACATTTCAAATAAAGTAAAAATTTCCAACTTGAATATAACTTATTTTTCCATTAAAATGTTTATGTGGAAATTAATGTAGTCATCAGTGTTTTGTCAAATTAGGATGAACAGATACACACTTATAGAAATCAGAGACAGTATCCTAATATTCTGATGAGATAGCTGAAGTAGGCAGTAGCTTTCCAATTGTTTTTTGTATGACAATGTAAAATCTGAAGATTTGAGTAAGAAAACAATTGGAAAGAGTACCCATAGAGATGGCTCAGCGCCTGTGGCTAAACGGGCTAAGGCGCCAGCCACGTACACCTGAGCTGGCGGGTTCGAATCCAGCCTGAGCCCGCCAAACAACAATGACAGCTGCAACCAAAAAATGGCCGGGCGTTGTGTCGGGTGCCTGTAGTCCCAGCTACTTGGGAGGCAGAGGCAGGAAACTCGCTTGAGCCCAGGAACTGGAGGTTGCTGTGAGGCTGTGAGCTGTGATATCACAGCACTCTATCCAGGGTGACAGCTTGAGGCTCTGTCTAAAAAAAAAAAAAAAAAAAAAAAAACATACCCATAGAGAGTGGGCACTCATATTTTTTTATGATCAAAACCGAACTGGTTAATGAATTTAGCCCCTTTAGAAAGAGGGAAAAATGCAGATAAACATACTATTTATACAAAATAAAACAAAAACAGGTTTATTACTTGAAGCTACGAACCATGATTTCAACTTAAGCTTGACTTGAAAACTCTACTTGCTTGAACCAAGTGTAGCCTACACAGAATGAACTTTACACTTCCTCTTTTCATTTATAGCTTTACTCGTGTTAAATCATTTATAAAAGCATTCGTAATTTCTGGGTAATCATGAAAGGCTATAGTTTACTTGAAAAAACTCATGAATAATACAGGAGAATATTTATGTTAGTATATGTAGTGAGTGTACTTTTTTTTTACATGTAAAGACTTTAATAATTAATAAGGTGTTGTGCACTTGAACATTTGTTAAAAGAGTAGACATCATTCATGTTAAGTGCTCTTAACCACTCACCCCTGCCTCACAAAAAAGGACACAGGGAAACTTGGAGGCAGCCAGGCAGCTCCTGCCTGTAATCCTAGCACTCTGGGATGCTAAGGTGGGTGGATCACCTGAGCTCAGGGTTTGAAACCAACCTGAGCAAGAGCCAGACCCTGTCTCTACTAAAAATAGAAAAACTGAGGTGGAAGGATCTGTTGTACTCAAGAGTTTGAGGTTGCTGTGAACTACCTAGCTCACAGCAACCTTGAACTCTGGGCTCAGGCGATTCTTTTGCTTCAGCCTCTGAAATAGATGGGACTATAGGCACCTGCCACAATACCCGGCTAGTTTCAGAAAAGGGGTCTCACTCTTGCTCAGGATGGTCTTCAACTCCTGAGCTCAAGCAATATACCCACCTCGGCCCCCCAGAGTGCTAGGAATACAGGCATGAGCCACCATGCCCAGCCTGATTATCACACTTTAAAGTGGAAGAATGTATTTAGAACTTGCGAGAAAAGTAGTTACTTTTCTCTGTGTGGATGTAAAATGAGCACTTTGGAAAGAGGCGGAGTCTAGCTCTGTAGTCTGGCTCTAGAGCACAGTAGTGTCATCATAGCTCACTACACTCTCAAACTCCTGGGCTCAAGGGATCCTTCTGCCACACTTTGAGTAGCTGGGACTACAAGGACCTGCTGAATATTATGTTTTTGTAGAGATGAGGGTCTCGCTCTTAAGGCTGGTGTGGAGCTCCTGGCCTCAAGTGATCCTCCTGACTGGCAAGAGAGCTAGGATTACAGCCACCACACTAGCCCATCTATACTTTCTGAAGAAATGGAATCTGAAGGACAAACTGAATCTAGTTGTAAAAGTCGTTCCTTATCTCTTAGCTGGTTTTTCATGTTTATCCAACTTTTAAATAATTGTGCTATTTATTATTTTTAGAGGCGTTTATTGACATGAAGTTAATTATTTTAATTAAAAACCATGATTTTGGGGGGTTTATAAAGTAATTGAATCTTATTTTCTAAATATTTAAAGCATGCTGTGCCTTTTTGCCAGTTGTGTTAAGTGTGTGCCAGTTTGCTACTGGTTATACAAATCTGGAACTTCTCTTAAAATGGAAAAGTCTTTTAGACTAATACTGTTGAAGTGTAAGTCTTTTACCAAAAATTACTAATAAGCTTAGGGTGAATATAGTTCTTTTCTCTCAAAGTATGCTGTTTGCCTTATCTATGAGTTTTATTTATTGTGAAACAGGTGCCAAATTCCCTTTGGGGAATTTTCTATATTGATGAACAGTTGTTTTTGTATTGATAAACGGTTTGTCATTTAGAAATAATGTAACAGGTTTTACTCTTTTTCAAGAGTTAAAATTTCTCAGAAGATTGCTATATTCTAGATTGTATTTTCTCTAGATATATATTTGATGTAAGTACTTGTTTACTTAGGCATTTAGATAGTGACGAAGTTAAAATCCTTGGGACAAGATTATATTCTTGTAGTCACTTGCTTTTGATCACTTTTTGTTGTGAAAATTTTTTTAGGTATGGAGGGAACCAACTGTATTTTATTAAAGTAGTTTTTCGAATCATGCTGATATGCTTCAAATTGTAGAATTTTTTTTTTTTTTTGGCAGTAATTTTATCCAATTCCATTTATAGTCCAGTTACAACACAGGGATCACAACAAACACAGCCGCCACAGAAGCACTATGGAATTACTTCTCCTATCAGCTTAGCAGCCCCCAAGGAGACTGATTGCATACTTACACAGAAACTTATTGAGACTCTGAAGCCCTTTGGGGTTTTTGAAGAAGAAGAAGAACTGCAGCGCAGGTAAGTATATGTATATGTTTTTTGAATTTATAAGTTTAATGTTGAAATTAATTTTGAGACATCTTCCACTCGAGAAATTCTCTCAAATCTGTATGTCTGTTTCAGACAAAAGTGATACTTGGGAGAGAAAACTTTATTCTACTTAGAGTTCTATTCTGTTATTTTAGATTTTTGATGCTTTTAGTTAAAGTACTGAATTGTCAGGAGACGGGAATGTCTTACCCAGTATAACAGTACTAATATATGTTTCCGATCACTTAAAAATTAAAATTTAGGAAGCCACCTATTTAAAACTTTTTGTATTTAAATAGTAATGACCTGGAATAACAAACAGTTAACAAATAAAAAATAATCAATTACTTGATTGATAATTGCTTTATCAACAGGATTTTAATTTTGGGAAAATTAAATAACCTGGTAAAAGAGTGGATTCGAGAAATCAGTGAAAGCAAGGTAAGGTGTCTTTTTTACATATGAAATAATCTACTGTGTATAGCCAGCTGAACACAAGTATCTTTTTTTTTGAGACAGAGCCTCAAGCTGTCACCCTGGAGAGACAGCTGTGGCATCACAGCTCACAGCAACCTCCAATTCCTGGGCTCAAGCGAGTCTCCTGCCTCTGCCTCCCAAGTAGCTGGGACTACAGGCGCCTGCCACAACGCCCGGCCATTGTTTGGTTGCAGCCGTCATTGTTGTTTGGCGGGCCTGGGCTGGATTCCAACCCGCCAGCTCAGGTGTACGTGGCTGGCGCCTTAGCCCGTTGAGCCACAGGCGCCGAGCCTGAACACAAGTATCTTTCATAACCTATTCTTATTTGAGTGAATTTAGAGTCTTGCAGGTGGAGTCCTTTTTAGACTCTTGATTACAGATTTTCTATTGTGTTTCTAGTTATTTTGAAAGTGAGAAGAAATGAACTGAATTTAATGATTTTATAGGTATAATATTCTTTGGGTACAAAATTTCAAAGCTTCAACTCAGTAATTGTCAACTACTTACACTCTTTATAGAAATAATAGATACTTCCTTGAAAAAAGTGCTGATTTTATTTTATTTTTGCAGTTTTTGGCCAGGGCCAGGTTTGAACCCACCTCCTCTGGTATATGGGGCTGGAGCCCTACTCCTTCGAGCCACAGGCACTGCCCTTGAAAAAAGTACTATAAAAATATTTACTATCGTCTAGACACAGTGGCTCATGCCTGTAATCCTAGCACTCTGGGAGTCCGAGGCTGGTGGATTGTCTGAGCAAAAGAAAGACCGCATCTTTACTAAAAATAGAGGAATATTTGAGCCCAAGAGTTGGAGGTTGCTGTGAGCTATGATGCCATGGCACTCTACTCAGGGCAGCAGCTCGAGACTCTGGCTCTTAAAAAAATACATATTTACTGTCTTTTCAGAATAGTGTTAGTTTTTTTTTTTTTTTTTTTTTTTTTTTGAGTTTTTAGTAGTTTTTACCCCTCGGTAGAGTTCCATGGC
>CAUYRH010100862.1:0-10773 GCA_963574655.1 Perodicticus potto
CAGTGTATGAAACCTTGTCAGGAACCATGCAAGCCTGGTCTGCAATTTACTTGTGTAGAAGCGGACAAGTTAGCCTGCCACAGTTTGCTGGCAGAGCACACAAGACTCCCAGGGCAGAGACAAATGACTTTGTTACTTACAGCAAACAGTAGCCTGAGCTTTATGCTCATTTGCATTGACTTTCTATGCCCCCTAAGTCCCATCAAGGCCACACCAAGCCTATGATGGTTGCTTGCACACACAGTAAGTTGCATTACAGGAGAGGTAGACTAAACTCAGGGCTTCAGCATTTTATAGTGAGTAAGGACAAAAGCCGATTCTTTGTCCAAGGGGAGATATCACCTCATCCCTCAAGGTTACTTACTGCAACCCTAAAAAATGGCCTGGCTGAAGGGTGGTCAGAGCTTTGCATTCTTGGAATTTGTAACAAGACCATGCAGGGAGGCCAGAGGTCATGGTAGATTGCCTCATCCAATAAGCATGGTGTCTGGCAGACATTGGTTTTCAACAAATGCTAGCCATAATTAATATCATATTGATATTGATGATTAAATCGAGCCCCTAAAATTCAGGGGAGAAAAATGAAGGCGTCAAAGGCCACCATCAGGGTATATATATTTTACTGGTGATAAGGGATTTGATATTAAGCTGTAGCAAGATGAACACTCTGGAGTGGTTGAAGTATGTGGAAATGAAATGCAAAGAAAATAAGAACTGGAAGTCTTTGAATAAATTTGTTACAAAAAATTACTCTCGATAATATTGTGCATATCTGAAAAATCAAAATAGAACACATGACAAAATGGCTAAAGTAGTCATGGTGTATGGGACACAATTACAAGAGGAACTCTATCTAACAAATGCAATCAGTGTAACCTAATTCTTTGTACCCTCAATGAATCTAAAAAAAAAAAAAGAAAGAAAGAAAGAAGAAAGAAATGGCTAAGTTAATTTTAATGTAATCACATCTCTGTAAACATAACAGATAAATGTGAGGAGCAGAGATAGAAATACAAATAAGTATTAAATTATTAAATAGATTAAATTTATAACATATACCATTTATGTAAAAATGAAAATGGAGACAATTGGATATAGAAAACCAGAAAAAAATTCTAGAAATTCTAGAATGGTTCACAAATCAAGGAAATAAACTACATACTCCTGCACTGAAAATTAAAATAAGATCTTTGATGACATAATTTGAAGGTAAAAACTCACACAACACGTCTAAACCAAACTTCCAGTTGTTTTCCTTGGATTGTCTTCTATAGCTTCGTAAAGATGACAAAAATACTTCCTTACACACTGCTCTTATAAACTTGTCTTGTCTGGTCTTCTTGTTCCTTACTTTCTAATGTCGCAATCTTTTGACATTGAGAAAGCATTTCTAACCAGAGAGGAGGGTTTCAGCTTATAATCGAGTATTCAATGAAACCATTATCCTTTATGTGCTGTGATATCAATCTTAATCGAGGGGCTATTTTCTCAGGCTCTCAGGATGAGAACACCTGGTTCTGGAGGGTACTAGGAAATGCTCCCCCTTAATATAATATGATACAGATCCCCCATCTTCTCCTGCCCCAAACAAATATTCAGTGTCTAAGCCCTACTGTGATCTCTAATTACTAAATCCAGGCTACTCAGGGTTTTTTTTTTTTTTTTAATTTCTAACTAAAGATGAAAAATCACTTTAAAAAAAAGGTAATTAAGCACAAAAGAAAAAAGGATTAAGACTAGCTCTGCCAAGTGAGTGTGTGGCCCAAATGTCTTTCTGGGTTTATAATTCTGGCTAGTTGTTTTTGCCCAAGTGACTTTATTTCAAGTTAGCCATGTGGGTCCATCTTCACAATCTGGTTGGTGAAGGATTTGGGACAGTTGACTTAAATTTCAACAGGATTTGCTAGCTCAGCTGGTGCACTGATAGTTGGCATTGTTAAATCTTAGGGCTGAGAGTTTCACCAGGTTTACCTTCAGGCAGATCCCAGCTTCCCGACAGCTCAAAGACCAGATGAGACATCTCTTATTGTTACAAAGACTAAGGGAAAGGAAGAGAGTGATTTAGATTATATTAGTATAGTCTAAAAAATTTTACCTAGTGGTAAAAGTTCAAAACTGAGACTATAATATTCCACAAACTTTATAAAAGAGATTTATTTTCAAGAAGTTTCAATTCACTTTAACTTTATGTAAATTTCGTTTGTTTAAGTGGGCTTTTAAAACTTTCTCAGCTTCCCCAGGAATTTTGTCCAAAAATTACTCAGATGGCAAGAACTTTTGTGAACTAGCGTAATCTCTTTAATCTGCCAAAGGTAAGCCAGTTGGTTTACTGAGGAAAATTATTGAAGAAGATAAAACCAACGAAGGAGTCTCCTTTTTACCTTTCCAGTTTTTCTAATGTGAGTATATTTTAGTCAACATAAAATGTCTTAAGTGTCTATCCTTCTCTTATGGTTTAAATAATCAGGATGAACTAATTGCAAAATGCTGCCCTAAACCAATAATATGCAAATCTCTAAGACAAACCTTGAAAGAAAATTCTAAGAGTGAAGACCATCTTTCTATCAATTCATTTCCTCTCTCTCTCTTCTATTCTAGATTTGTAGAAGATGTAGTTATTCATGTCATGTGCCCTCTGCCAAGGAGTCAATGAGTTTCTCTGCATGGGGCCCTGATAACTAGACTAGGAAAGACAATAAATTTGGATGACTAGCAGAGACATCTGGTCACCTTAGTCCTACCTCTACTCCTGGTGTGAATCTGGTTTAAAAAATCCTTTGAGACATAAGATTTGAGAGCTGATGGTACACAATGAACTACATTTTTGTTAATGATCTCATTGAGTAAAACAGCTGGCCTGTCAATATTGTAGGGGCAAACACGCTCTTGCTGTACCATAAAGCAAGACCATCTGCTGGCCTAGAGCTAGAGGCACCCTGTAACGGATGGAAGGAAAGATCAGATCCCTGTGAGGTGTACCTTGTTTCTGCTCCTGTTTCCCTTGTCCACAGAGAATCATAACTTCTAGCTCAGTAGTTAGCATTGTCTTCTTCTTGGCTGGGAGCATCCTTATACCTCACATGACTCTAGTATCCAGGCATTAGATGCTTCTGTGTAAATGAGAAAAACCAAGCTGAATGGCTTGTCCTAAAGCAGGTCTATTGTGAAATCTGTCCCCAAATCCACTAAGTAGGAGTGATATCTCTTGGTGAGTGAATTGGGTTATCTGAGGTGAAGCTGAGGTACTAACAAGGTAAGTCCAATTAAGAAGAGAGCAATCTGCAAATACAAATGTCTTCATACAATAACTAAGAAAATGCCATGAAGGCTATGTTAAACAGTTTGATGAAAATGTTTCAGGTTGTATATGAAACCAGCACACTGTACCCCTTGATTGCACTAATGTACTCAGCTATGATTCAATAATTAAAAAAAAAAAAAAGAAGAGAGCAACATGGAAGGAGTTAATGTGGCTTCTGTTCCCTTAAAAGCAGAGTTAGCATTGTGGAGAAAAATCCAAAGAACTTCAGCCCAGTAGCATTTTAGTACTTGCTTTGGGGCATCTGGTGGGGTCGACAGGACTCTGGTTTTGGAAATGAAAGACCTTTGCTCCAGTCTCCTTCTATGGCCTTATTATGAACCTTTTCTTTGAGCCCTAAAGAGTTGTTATATATTAAATGATATGATTAAAGCTAAGTCCCTCTGGGTTGTGCCCCCACAGGACATTTGATAATGTTTGGGGACATTTTTGGTTTCACATCCAGATGATGAGTGGTGCTCCTGACATCTAGTGGGTAGAAGCTAGAGATGCTGTTTGACATCCTGCAATGTAAATGTACAGCACAGCCACCCAGAACAATGACTCGCCTCATCAAATTGAATTGCACCAAGGCCGAAAACTCCTGTCTAATTTTATCTCCATACTTCAGCTTGACTCCAACAAGAGTCACATTCCAACAGCTGTCTTGACATTCAACAGCTTCAATGAACGGGAGTGTCTTAATCCATTTGTTTTGCTGTAGCTGAATACCACAGACTGAGCAATTTATAAGATGGAGGTTTATTTAGCTCGGTTCTAAAGGCTGGGGAGTTCAAGGGCAGTGGGCTGGCATCTGGTGAAGCTTCCTTGCTCTGTCACAACATGGCAGAGGGCAACTCATGGCAAGAGACTAAGGGCACATCAGCTCAGGTCTCTCATCCTCTTTTTATAAAGCCACCAGTCCCACCATAGGGGCCCTACCCTGAAGATCTTATTTAAGTCTAACTACCTCCCAAAGGCTCCATCTCCAAATTTCATCAACATGTGAATTTGGGGATTAAGCTTCTAACACAATGATATTTGCAGGACACATTCAAACCATAGCAAAGAGCTTTATTAACAGTGAGTTCTGTGGGTAGGTAGTTGATTCAGAGAGGAAGAAAAGTTTGGGAAGTGCAGATTCAGGTGATAATTCGGGTTCCTAAGGGGGCCCAGATAAGCTTGGTTGTCAATTTTCCTAAGCCTCAGCTACTGAGTCGATAGATGCATAGGGTTGGAGGTCTTTGTAAAATTTACATAAATATTTGGTACCTGCATCAAAAAACCCCATCTGAGTGTCTAGATTATCTTTAGATGGTGTGATATATTGAAGTCTCATCCATTTGTTGGATTTACATGGACTTTCCTAGCTCATTAAATAAAGAAGAGCCACTTTTTAGAAGTAATGTTTAAATGTGAAGTATGAGTTCTTGCCCTGGTTCTGCTACTAGACGAATATTGGAAAAACCAATGGTCTCTTTTTGAACTCATCACCTACCCGTGATTCCATACCTTGACTTTTACAGATCTACTTAGATGCAGGGGAGCTGGAAGCAATGAGGTGGAATTATTAGAGGATTGCCAGTGACCGAATTGAAGAGCTTAGGTGGTAAGGAAAGCAGAAACGGAACAGTGTATCTGTCTGATTATGTGTGGATGGCACTTTAAAATATACTAGTACAGCTCCTTAACTTAGAGGAGTTCTTAATTATTTTTGAAACATGGATTGCTTTGAGAATCTAATAAAAAGCTGTGGGCTGTCTTCCCAGAAACATGAACATAAAGACATGGGCAGAATAGTTTTCGCATAATTTCAGGAAATTTATAGACTTTCCAAGGAAGAACCTTAAAGGCTCCATGACAAAAATCCCTGGAAAATAAATTGTACAATGAATAATTTTATCAAGTGAGTAATCCCATAATCCACTGGCCTGTACGTTTACAACAGGAGTTGAAGTTTAAATGTCTCTGAGGGTCAAGTGGGAAAACTAAATGAGTGACTCAGGAAGGACATATGGTGATAGAACAGGAAGTGGGGGGACAGTAGGACCTGGCACACTTATGTGCCTTGCAAAGACAGCTGCTTCTCAGCTCCAACTACCCACTGTTATGTGGGTTCAGTATTGACAGAATTTAGATTTTTACAGAAAGGTAAACATTTGGATTTTTTTTTACCTTTTTATGATTTTTCACAGACTATCCAAGTAATAAATTCTTGGCTGGCCACCCTTCCATCTATATTTTATTATAAAAATGTTCAAGTGTACAAGAATAACAAAACTATACAATGAACATCCATGTTCTTACTGCCTAGTTTCTATAGGAAACATTTAGCCATATTTAGTTTGTCACATATTTATCTATCCATCCATTATTCCATCTTGATTTTTATGCATTTTAATGTGAGATGCAGAAGTCAGAATGCTTCTCCTGAGATACATCTGACTGCCTATTTTGGGAATTTTTCCAGATACCTCTTTTTTTTTTTTTTTTTTTGAGACAGGGCCTCAAGCTGTCACCCTGGATAGAGTGCTGTAGCATCACAGCTCACAGCAACCTCCAATTCCAGGGCTCAAGCGAGTCTCCTGCCTCCGCCTCCCAAGTAGCTGGGACTACAGGCGCCCGCCACAACGCCCGGCCAATTTTTGGTTGCAGCCGTCATTGTTGTTTGGCAGGCCGGGCTGGATTTGAACCCGCCAGCTCAGGTGTACGTGGCTGGTGCCTTAGCCGCTTGAGCCACAGGCGCCAAGCCCAGATACCTCTTTTTATGTATCTGTGTGTTTGTGTGTGTATACACATACCCATGTGTATGGTTTAAATGAAGTTTCTATGTCCAAGTTTATGCAGTTTGGAGTATGAAGAAGTTAATGCTGCCTTGCTATGGGGAGGACTGATGCTCAGTGGTGCTATATGGGAATTGTCCTAGGATGGCAGTGAAATGGTTGAGGAAGGAAGTGGTTTAAAAATCTAGAATCTATTCTTAGTCAAGATCTCAGTCAAGGAGTTATTCTGTCTAAATTTGCAGAATGAAACAACCCTCTCCTGACCACAAAGACAATGCAGCATGCTAAGTGGGAGGAGCACCAAGGTGGAAGAACTCAGCAGTCACTGGCCAGCTAGATTACAAAGTGCGATGACTAAGGAAGCAGAGAAGGATGGAGGTCTGAAGGACCACTAGTCAGACAAGCTGTTACTATGGCGATCAGTGCTAAATATTTTGCTGATCATGTTGGAGGGAAGCAAAGTCTTTATTAAATAGCACAATAAATGCAGAAGGTACAAGTAACATGTATATAATCATATGCTGATGGCATCTTCATGCATGGTGCCAAACAGAGTGCTAAGTGATTTGGCACATTTTAACTACTTTTAAAAAAGAAAAACATTATGAGGTAGGCACAAATGAGGAATTTGAGGTTTAGAGAGCTCTTGTATCTCACATTTCATGCTGTTAGGAAGTGGAAGAACTAAAACATGAATCCTGGTCTATCTTGTTTCAAACATATAATTTATATTGCGAGTCCTCAAGAAATTTTCAATATTGGAAATAAGTGCATTGTTAACAGGATGTAAGTAAGGCAAACTACAAACTTACAGAGGCTGGTGCAGAATGAAAATGTGAGGCCCCTTGCTCAGAAAGTAAGAATTTCAAGATGGCAACAGTAGAACATTAAACAAGTGGAGCTCAGCTATGCTCAGGGCCCTGCGTGACTGCACGTTTCATGTCCACGGACACAGATTCGGATGCACCATTACGATGTGGAACTCAGAGCATGAGAAAGACAAAAGACGAGGAATCCACGGTGTACCATAATAGAAAACACGTGATAACCCTAACAGCCTCTAACGAGCTCAAACTGGAAATTTCCATAGGAAACATTTTGTGTTTGTGGTTTGTGGCATAGAGGTCATTCAGTGAAATATACATGTTGGACTCAATGTTTGGTGTCCCTTCAATATTTCTCCACTTACCATTTCATCATGTTCTGAAGCTGAACAACTACTCTGTGTTGTTGCAACGAGCTCTCTGGCCAGAATCCCTTCTGACCATCGCTGTGAGGATTCTGGTGACCCAGTGTGTGAGAATAGGTAAACCTCTCTACCCAACTCCCATGCCTCCCCAGTTGTCATTAGATGCAGCTTTGCCAGCCTGATTTTGTGATTTCAGTTACTAGGATGCTGTATTTACCACTTGTGCCTTACGCAAAAGCCAGTGCAACCTGTACACACCTTCAATCTCAGTCCTAATTTCCTGGGATCAAAATCTATTTGTGCAGGCAGTGCCCGTAGCTCAGTGGGTAGGGCGCTGGCCACATACACCCAGGTTGGTGGGTTCGAACCCGGCCTGGGCCAGCTAAACTGCAATGACAACTGCAAACAAACAAACAAAAAATATCCGGGCCTTGTGGCAGGCACCTGTAGTCCCAGCTACTTAGGAGGCTGAGGCAAGGGAGTCGATTAAGCCCCAAAGTTTCAGAATACTGTGAGCTGTGACGCCATGGCACTCTACCCAGGCAACATGGTGAGACTCTGTCTCAAAATAAAAAAAAAAAAAGTCCATTTGTGCAGATAGGAGGCCAGTGAGTCTTTCCGCACGATGCATGCAAATGAGCACAGCTGTGCTTCTGCAGAATGGGGGGGCTGTCAAACTTGTGTTCAAGCTGCCTCTTTCCGCTTTATCTTCTTTCTGGTTTCCCCCTTCTCCTCAGCCAAAGCCACTTCATGGGATCCCTGGCTTATGTCTCACCATTCGTTACTTCTTCCAGATTGACCCCTTTTCCCTCAACCCTTAGACCTGACCCTTTTCTGTCTTCCAAAACACACCTTAGCAGACTTCTCTCTTCCCTTCAGGCTGTGATATGAGACTGGGCTCACACTAATTTGACGGATTGCTCTCCCATTCTAAGGCTTTCATTCAGGGATGAGTAATGAGGGAAGGTTACATAGCCAGGCTGAATCTTTGCAAGACATAGTGCCAACACTTCACAGGGGCCCTTAACTCACATGAACAATGCTGTACTTACTTCACTGTGAGGAAAAGTCTTATCCTCTGTGAAATGTGTTAAAAAACAATGAGAGATAAATGTTTGTTCATTGTTAAGTTAAAACTTAAATGATCAACTTTTTGCTTATCAAATGTTGAAGTTAAAAACAAATAATAAATTTTGGGGATGAAGTGAAATTGACATTCTTATATACAGCAAGAGCATTAGTTGATCCATACTTTCTGAAGGAAAATTTGGCCATTTGATGGTACTGATTAAAGTATGCCCGCTCCTACACATATAAAGGTAGTACATTATATATTGACATATTGTATATAAATATGTGTATATGTATTTATGTATATACACACATAAATAAAACATCTGAACGTCTTATATGAAAACCTACAACGCGCCGTGTGGCTGGCCCTGTCTGCCTGTCTGGCTCATGTCCCACCTTCCCTCCAACTCTCCCCATCTACTTACACTGGCCTCTCTCAGTTCCTCGGTACACTTCACGACCCTTCCCGCCAGGAAGCTTTCGCATGTTATTCTTCCTGTCTGGCTGGCTCTTCAGCCCTCTTTCCACTAGTTAATTCCTCAGGACTCAGTTTAAGGGGCACCATTTCAGAAAGCCTTCTCCAGGCCCCTCCTCCCTCCACGTCCTTAGTGAGTCTGGCCGCCTCAGAATCTGCTCTCAGAGGCGGCGTTGCCTTCCTGTGGTACCGAGCCTGGGAAGTGATGATCCTCTCCTCTGTGTCATTATATTATTATTTTTTAAAGCAACTCTTTTTATTGTGTTCTAATTAGCCACAGGAATCTGAAAGATTTCAAAAGAACAGAAGGTGCACATTTCTCAGTAATGGTGAGAGAAACGCATCGCTTTTATTTCAGGAGAAAAATAGGGAGAAAAACATTTACAATGATGAGCTATGAACCAAATTGCATTACTTTTACCTGAAAGAATAAGGTAGAATGTGAAAGATTGGAAGAGGAGGGTACAAAAGGAAGACAAATACAGCAAAAATGGTTTTGCTTAAGGACTTTTGTTTGTTTTTTGTTTCACTCAGCCAGGAAATGTTTACTTGGTTTCTCCTCAATCTAGAGTTAAGGGAGAGACACAGGAATTAAATGGCCTTAGGGTAGGAACATAGACCAAAAATGGCAACCAGGAACCTGGATGCTGGTCCCAGCTCACCTCCCCTCATTGAGCCTCAGTTTTCCCATTGGATAACTAATTACTAGGTCAGTGGTGTGTACTTTGGGATCACTCATGCAACCTTTATTTATTTATTTTTATAATTTCTAATTGGGAGATGGGAACTTTTTTTTTTTAATTTTTGGGGAATGATTAAGGGTACAAAGAACCAGCTTACACTGCTTGAATTTGTTAAAGTCCCTCTTATAATTGTGTCCTGCCCCCAAGAGGTGTGTCACACATTGTGATCCCCCCCTTCCCTCTCTCCACTCTTCCATTCGATTGTACTAGCATCAATTGTCCTCATATCAGAATTGAGTACATTGGATTCTTGCTTCTCCACTCTTGTGATGCTTTACTAAGAAGAATGTGTTCCACTTCTATCCAGGTTAATCCAAAAGATGTAAAGTCACCATCTTTTTTAGTGGCTGAATAGTATTCCATGGTAGACACATACCACAGCTTGTTAATCCATTCCTGGATTGCTGGGCATTTACGTTGTTTCCGTAACTTGGCAATTGTAAATTGAGCTGCAATAAACAGTCTAGTGCAAATGTCTTTATGATAAAATGATTTTTTTTCTTCTGGGTAGATGTCCAGTAATGAAATTTCAGGATCAAATGGGAGGTCTAGTCTTTGCGTTCTTTGAGGATTCTCCATACTCTCTGTGCCCCTTTAATGCACTGTAAGGGCAAAGATGTCAGGAAGGGCCTGGAATAAGCCCTGGTATTTAGAAGCAGTTCAGGAAATACTTGTGATTAAATAAATGCATGGCCAGATTATAGTCAATTTTTTGTTCTCCTCTGCGCTTTCTGATATTTTTTAGATTATAAGGCTCATGCAATGCGTTTATAATTTAAAGAGTCATTTTAAAAAAACTTTTCCTATCTGATGCTGCAGTTGTTCTCTGCAGAGCCTGCTGCCTTTGGCTCTAGTTCCTCTGATTGCTGCTGTTCTAGGCTAATTTATGCCATAGAACATGATTGTGCTACACTGTCTGAAACTCTGCCCCAACTGGGGATATTCTTTCCTGCCCATCACATCTGGGTTGTTCTCCACAAAGCAGATGACTGGGAAGCCTTCTGTTATTTCTCTCCTTCCCTCAGGAGTGCAGCCTGATGCCTTTTGTGACTCAGCAAATGGCCCGTTGACAAAGCAGCACGCCAAGCCTGTCCTGCCAGTGAAGCACCAGCCAGTAGGATTTTACCCAATGCGAATCCTACTGCAGTGTCTGAAGATACACCTCCTGGCTTGAAACACTCAGAATTGCCCTCTACCCTCTGTGTTCAAGA
>CAUYRH010100866.1:0-13361 GCA_963574655.1 Perodicticus potto
GTGGCGGGCGCCTGTAGTCCCAGCTACTTGGGAGGTGGAGGCAGGAGACTCGCTTGAGCCCAGGAATTGGAGGTTGCTGTGAGCTGTAATGCCATGGCACTCTATCCAGGGTGACAGCTTGAGGCTCTGTCTCAAAAAAAAAAAAGAGAGTGATGGTAGAATGTGGCGAACTACTTTTAGACTGGGTGATCAAAGAAAGCTTCTGAGAAGAGGTGAAAATTGAGCTGAGATATGATTGATAAGAAGATCTAGTATGTGAAGGTCTGAGGGGAAAGAATGTTCCAGGAAGAAAAAAAAATAAGCGCCAAGGATTTGAGACAAATGTAAATTTAATTCATTTGAAGAACAGTAGGAAGAGAGAGTGGCTAAATGCACTAAGATGGCAGGAGAGGAAATCAGAGAGGTATAACAGAGCCAGGTTGTGTAGGTCCTTCTAAGCCTTGAGAAAGAGTGAATTTTAATATGAGTGTAGTGGGAAATCATTGAAAAATTGTGAGAGGGGATCTGACATCTATTTTACTAATAACAAAACAAAACAAACTACCCTACATAGAGAATGGATATAGGGGGAAGCAGGTCAAAATTGGAAGCATGGAGATCAATTAGAAGTTATAGTTATTACACTTTGACTCAATTTATACAAAAACAAATTATGTAACTGAAACAGGTGTATCCCCTAATATTCTGAAATAATAAGAGAATTTATAGTTATTATAATTTATTCTAGTCTAGGCTAGCGTCATCTAGGCTCCTGGTAACTGGAAATTGAAAGAATACATTTTAGTATAAATTGTGGAAATAGAACAGATAGAATTTGCTAGTGGATTTGATCTATGGGGACTGGGTCTGAGAAAAAGACAGAAATCATAGATGTAGCTAAGATTTTTGGCCTGAGCAACTAGCTGGTACTAACGGGAGAACTGTGGAAGGAGCAATATTAAAGGAGGTTGCCAAAGAGGGGAATAAAGAATTTTGTTTGGGGCATGCAAAGTTTGAGATGCAGATATGTATGTGAGACGCCGGATTGCATGTGTGAGTCTGGAGCTCTGAGGAGAGGCCAAAGTTGGAAAGAGATATAAACTTTTTGGTCATTGCCACATAGATTATATTTCAAACCCTGGAAATAGATAAATATGGATGGCAAGAGAAGGTCACTTGCTTTTGCTCAAAGTTGTTCCCCCCATTCTGATTTGGCATATGTATTTTTTCATTCTTTCTTGGTATATACTTGACTATTCTTAGCTTTAATAACTTATCACATATCTTTTTTTATAGGTATTTTGTGTATTGATAGTTTTGACATCGTGGGTGATGGGGTTAAAGATTTGCTTGTTGGGAGAGATGATGGAATGGTGGAAGTGTATAGTTTTGATAATCCAAATGAACCTGTTGTACGATTTGATCAGGTAAGTTCACTAAATAAAGACTGTATATGCTTATTATTTGTTATTATAGAGGTGACTAATGGTTTGAGTTTTAATGAGAATATGTTAAAATCTTATGTTTAAAATATTGCTATTTTGATGTTATCAGAATCTTCTTTAGATTACTCTTGTGTTTGAGTAATAGACTATTGCTTTCAAGCAGAATAATAAATTTTTCATTATACTTTTAAATATTATTATAAACCTCTAAAGTATTAAATGCACATATTTTATCTTTTTAACATATAATAACACATCATAGGAGTAACATTTTACGTGGATTGCAAAAGTTGTGAGTTACACAAAAATCAAGAAATATAAAATTTATGCAGACAGAAACAAATGAAGGCCTCCCAGCAACACCAATAAGCCAAGCAGGTTGAAACTCACATTGGTGCATTAGAAAGAGCACCATTAACTGTGCTTCTCAAAAGCAAAATAATGGACCATAACACAGGCTATCTCTTAACTTTCATAGTGACCCATGTATATATTTGGGTAATATAAATTAGATCGTTGTTTTAAAATAATAAGATTTTAGGAATAACCTTTCTATTGGTAGGACAGTATTGCAAATATCCTTAAGCAGAGATGTTAAAGTAGCAATTTCATTTCTAGCCACTCAATTATCAGCTGTATAAGAAGTACTAGATAAAAGTGATTTTAGTTCACAAATTTTAAATATAAGTAAGCTTATTTGTGCCAAGCTACAAAGTCACATACAGAACCATTCTGGTATAAAATGAATCTTTCATTTTCACGAACTGGTGTTCTCCAATCCAGGGCTTCCCAGCCTGCCTCATGCAGAAAGCCCTGAGGCTGTTTAAAAAAAGAAAAAGTCTACAACTCAGTCTCAACTCTTTTTTTTTTTGTGTGTGTGTGTGTGTCTAATTTCTCTAACAGTGGCAATCCCAACTTGTTTAACTGAGCATAGGTTTAGAGCATACATAAAGTATATTTTATAGATAACACAGGGATAAAAAACATTACACAGTTGAACTTACTTTATAGATTTATTTCAAATTTGATCATCTTACCTTGGTGAAGAAGTCATCCTGCTAATGATGCAAGTAATAGTTTAGGCTTCAAAGGATATAAAAATTCTTTGTTGATGATCTCCTATTTTTTCTCATCAGCCCTTAAGAAAAACTTTCTTATTTAAACCCCAAGTCTCCTCTTTGACTTCTATTCTAAACCCCAATAACATCCTAGCATAGGTCTAAGGAATCCTCTCCTCCCCTCACCCTCATTTCTTCTGTTTGTCCAGTGACAGAAGTACTGCTTTTAGGTTATGCTTAGGCTGGAAATATTCTGCCTCATCTTGAATTTACAGTGTTACTCTCCAACAGATAAGAGGATCTCTTATCTCACACAGTGTGGACTAATTGGTTGGTTAATCAAAAAAGTTAGGGGGAAAATCATAAAAAATTAAAATATGTATACCTTATATTGAGGAATGACCGAGTTTTTAAGTTTAGTTATGTGTTGTTTTCTTACATAAATCATACCAATAGTGTATTGTCTAGGATCTCTGATTTTATGGTTCCATAACTAGTATTTTAAAAATAGTAGTTGAGGCCAGGAACGGTGGCTCGTGCCTGTAATCCTAGTACTCTGGGAGGCTGAGGCACGTGGATTGTTTGAGTTCAGGAATTCAAGACCAGTCTGAGCAAGAGCGTAACCCAATCTCTACTAAAAATAGAAAAACTAGCCAACCACAGTGGCGTATACCTGTAGTCCCAGCTACTTGGGTGGCTAAAGCAAGACAGTTGCTCAAACTCAAGAGTTTGAGGTTGCTGTGAGCTATACGCCATGGCACTCTACCAAGGATGACAGTGAGACTCAGTCTAAAAAAAATAAAAAATAAAAAGAATTATTTGATTTAGCTAAATCTACATGTCTAAGACTTCTATAAAAATGTATTTGGGGTGGCACCTGTGGCTTAGTGAGTAGGGTGTTGGCCCCATATACTGAGGGTGGCGGGTTCAAACCCAGCCTTGGCCAAACTGCAACAAAAAAAATAGCTGGGCATTGTGGTGGGCGCCTGTAGTCCCAGCTACTTGGGAGGCTGAGGCAAGAGACTCACCTAAGCCCAAGGGCTGGAGATTGCTGTAAGCTGTGATGCCATGGTACTCTACCGAGGGTGATAAAGTGAGACTCTCCTGTCTCTAAAAAAAAAAAAAAATTTGGAGTATGTATAATAAGTGAATTTCATTAAAATATTGTATTGGCAAAAAAATTACTAGAAATGAACAGTTTTTAAGGTACTTCTAAGTGAAAGACTAAAAGTTACAATTAATAGTTACCTGAAAAACCACTGGCAAATGAGAATGTATGTGAATCTATTGACTGGATAAAACATCCTTCTGTAGGTGAGGTGGTTTCCAGTGTTTGGCATTTAATAAATTAAAGGAAGATCTAACTGAGTTGTCAGATAGATGATATATCATTGAAACATTTTTTGGTGGTAGATCAATTGGTGATTTAGGTAGATAATTTGGAAGATGTTTTGAACTTTCCGTAACAAACTTTCTTTTATTCTCATCAACATCTTTATGTGACTAAGGTTGATCAGTGCTTATACATAGTTGTGAAAAATAGGAACAGAACTGATAATGAACCTAATCATAGTCTAGTGATATGTAATATTAATTTGTAATACATGATAATTTGGAAAGAAATTAAAATTCTCATTCATTTCTTGAGACACATTTTCTACAGAATTTTTCTTTCAATTATTATTTACTAAAACTTGTATATTTGTTTTTACAAATTGCATAATACTAGTATTATAGTATTAGAATAAAAATTTCTCATGCTTAGAGCTTTATGATTTCAGAAGATAATTTTCAATTTTTTTTTGTTGTTATAGAGAAGTATTAAAGTAGAAAAGTATTTTAAGCATATGAGTACATGAAATTAAGATAAAAGTATAGGGATAGTAAAATGAAAAGTTCAAGGAGAAAAAGGAACAATGTAAAATAAAATTTCCAGCTTTTAAAGAAAGATTTGTTTTTCTATTTTTTACCTCAGTGATTTTTTTTTTTTTTTTTTTTTGGGTAGAGATAGAGTCTCACTTTATTGCCTTCAGTAGAGTGCCATGGCATAACACAGCTCACAGCAACTTACCACCCTCAGTAGAGTGCCGTGGCATCACACAGCTCACAACAACCTCCAATTCCTGGGCTTAGGCGATTCTCTTGCCTCAGCCTCCTGAGTAGCTGGGACTGCAGGTGCCTGGCTATTTTTTTGTTGCAGTTTGGCTGGGGCTGGGTTTCAACGGCCACCCTCCATATATGGGGTTGGCACCCTACCCACTGAGCCACAGGCACCGCCCTACCTCAGTGATTGTATATATAAGTATATTGAGGGCTTGGCGCCTGTGGCTCGAGGGGCTAAGGCGCCAGCCACGTACACCTGAGCTGGCGGGTTCGAAACCAGCCGAGATCCGCCAAACAACAATGACGGCTGCAACCAAAAAATGGCCAGGTATTGTGGCGGGTGCCTGTAGTCCCAGCTACTTGGGAGGCAGAGGCAGGAGACTCGCTTGAGCCCAGGAATTGGAGGTTGCTGTGAGCTGTGATGTCACAGCACTCTATCCAGGGTGAAAGCTTGAGGCTCTGTCTCAAAAAAAAAAAAAAAAAAAAAAAAAATATATATATATATATATATATATAGAGAGAGAGCGAGAGAGAGAGATTCCTTAGGGATGTATGTATGATTGAAAGATGTGACAATTTGATGGCTGTGCATGGTGGCTCACACCTGTAATCCTAGCAGTCTGAGACACCAAGTTTGGAAGATCAGTTGAGTTCAGGAATTTGAGATCAGCCTAAGCAATAGTGAGACTCTATCTCTACTAAAAACATAGACAAATTAGCCAGCATCATGGCAGGGGCCTATAATCCAGCTACTTAGGAGGGTGAGGCAGGAGGATTGCTTGAATCCAGGAGTTTGAGGTAGCTGTGAGCTAAGGCTGATGCCATGGCACTCTAGCTCAGGCAACAAAGTGAGACTTTGGCAATCAATGGAAAGAAAGAAAAAAAAGAAAGAGAGAGGGAAAGGAAGAAATGAAAGCGAGTGACAATTTTATTTTAAAATGACATTTTTAACTTTCATAAATTACTATCTTTATAATTAAAATTATGATAAAAAGTCTAGAAGTCACCTTAAATATATATGGGGGATGTATAGTTTTGTTCAGAATTCCTTTAGTGAGAACATTAACAAAAAAGTTTAAAAAAGAAAAAAGTTAGAAGATTTCTATTATGTATGATCAACTGGGATACTTGTTAAAAATGCAGATATTTGATCCCACATGTGAATCCAACTTTATTAGACTTATAATCAAAGGTTTGTTATTTGAATCTTTCAAGTAATTAGCTCCTGGAGGAGCTAAAATAACCTAATTTGTAGGATAGCTCAGAGGTTTACCTCCTACAGGGTGGATGGAGAAAGGAGCATTTTGTTAATTTTGTTAATTGTCTAGTTTAATGCTAGTCACTGTTCTCTCCACTAACCCCTTTAAAACAATGTTTCTGGCTAAGTGGCTCACACCCATAATCCAGCCTTTTTAGAGGATTGCTTAAGAGCAGGAGTCTGAGATCATACTGAGCAACATAGCGAGACTCCATCTGTACAAAAAAATAAAACAAACAATAGTTCTCAGCCTCACCTAATTATAATTAACTACCAGAGTTTTTCATACTGCTAGTCAAAACCATTTGTGGGTTGCCAGTGCATTTTTTAAAAAACAAAATAGATTAGGATGTATCACAGTGTGACACAAACCTTGTAAATTTTGTATGGTGTTATGTTCATATTGTGTATGTTTATGTGTATGTATGCTAGATTGCAGTATACAATTTATTGCTTGCTTGCCAAATAGCTTGAAAGCCACCGACCTAGAATGCTTGTTAAAAATACAAATTCCTAGTTGACTTACTTAAGTGATTAAGTCAGACAAGCTTGGGAAGTATCACTTAGGAAATAGTTATTATAAACCCTGAACCATCTGAGAAGCTTGATTTTTATCCCTTCTCTTCCCTAGTGACAGATTTCCTAAAGGTTCCCTACAGGCTATTATCTTTATGTATCTAAAAACCTATTTGGAGAAAACACAGAGAGGTGTTCTACAGAAGTCAGATAATAAACTTGCTAGAAGTTTTACTTATGTAATCTTTAAATTTTTTTTTTAAAAACTTCTTTATAAAAATAAATAATTTTTTCTCACCACATGATTATTCTGTTAGCTGAGTGGTACATACAGATATTCTGGAGTCATTTTGAATATTCTTACCCAAATTTAAAAATCCTGGCCAGGCATAGTAGCTCACATCTGTAATCCTTGCACTTTGGGAGGCCAGGGTGAGAGAATTGCTTGAGCCCAGGAGTTTAAGACGAGACTGTTTAAAGCTGCAGTCAGCCAGGATCTCACCATCTTATTCTATCGTGGGTGATAAAACTAGACCTTGTCTCTAAAAGAAAAAGAACACACTAGAATTTTCAAGATTTTGTCTTTCTAATTTCAGTGTCTGCACATTTTAAATTTTGAGCAGATATTTGTAGAATGTCTGAAAATAAGTTTCGTTCACTTATTATAAATCTGGGAAACTTTTAGTTATTAATGAATTGTTTGGTTTTAAATTTTTCTAGACGTTGTCTGAAAGTGTCACATCTCTCCAGGGTGGTTGTGTAGGGAAAGATGGCTATGATGAAATCGTGGTGTCCACATACTCAGGTAAAGTAAATGAGAATAGGTAGTTGAAGAAAGAGTCAATAACAAAAAATTCTAACTTTAATAAATTGCTTTTGCTGACAAATTTTCAAACAAAAATATTACAGAAGTCTTCCCTTATCCATTGGGGATACGTTTAATGACCCTCAGTGGATGCCTGAAACCTCAGTACTGAACTCTATATGTACTATTTTTTTTATGCTTACATACCTATGTATAAAAGTTTAATTTATAAATTAGGCACAGTAATGTAACTAATAATAAAATAGAACAATTATAACAATATGCCAGTGTCACTACTCTTGTGCTTTGGGGTCCTTATAAAGTAAAATAACGATTACTTAACCACAAGGATTGCATACCCACAGCAGTTGATCTGCTAACCAAGATGCCTTCTGAGTGACTAAGGAGCAGGTGGTATTTATAGTGGGGGATACACTGAACAAAGGGATGATTCACGTCCAGGGCAGAATGAAGCCATATGACTTTCATCATGCTACTCAGAGTGGCATGCAGTTTAAAACGTATGGATTATTTCTGGAATTTTCATTTATTATTTTCATACTGACATTGACTAGGTAACTGAAACCATAGAAAGTAAAGCCATGGTCGAGGGGATACTACTACTGTAATTAGTAAATCATTCTTACAGCATTAAAAATTTAATTGGTTAAAAAATAAAGAAGGAGAGTAAGCTTGTTGATTTATAAAATTGTTAAAACTTAAAAAATATTTTTAAGTCATGCCTATAATCCTAGCACTCTGGGAGTCCGAGGCAGGTGGGTTGCCTAAGCTTATGAGTTCGAGACCAGCCTAAGCCAGAGCTGAGAACCTGTCTCTAAAAATAGCCAGGCGTGGCAAGTGCCTGTAGTCCCAGCTACTTGGGAGGTTAAGGCAAGAGAATCGCTTGAGCCCAAGAGTTTGAGGTGGCTGTGAGCTGTGACTCCATGGCACTCTACTGAGGACAACAAAGTGAGACTCTGTCTTAAAAAATATGTGTGTATATATATATATATATAGTAAGACTGCTTATTATGTCTCTACAACTTTTGAGTATTAAATGATATTCTTGGTTTAAGAAGAAGTATTTATTGAAATTTAGTATACATTTTGAACTATGTGCACTTCTTATAAAAACTTGCTTTTGAGTAGATAATTTTTGCATTTTTCACACTAGTCCTGTATGAGTTTAAATTTACACAAAAGTAATTTTTGAAAGACCATTCATATTTTTTGACTGTTTTTGAATTTGCTAGAACTTACTCCATACTTGGAAACTAAACTGTTAAGAAATGAAAGACTTCTGCAGTCATAGTATGCAGGACAAAAAAAAAATGGTATCACAAAATGGTTAAGTAATTTACTTTTTTTTTCCTTTTTAGGACATAATTCTTGCTCTAGATTAAGTAATTTCTTTATAGTTTAAATATTTTCCAGCTTGATTTTATGTTTTGTTTCTTTTTTTAAAAGAAGTTCTAGATCTAGTTAGGTTACTGTTAGTGTACATGGGTTTTGGGGTTTCTGCTCTACCGTGTATAATATATCTCTTTTAACACTGACACTACTAAATAGTGCATTGTAATTCATCTTTACAGGCTGGATTACAGGTCTGACAACAGAGCCCATTCATAAGGAAAGTGGACCAGGAGAAGAACTAAAAATTAATCAGGAGATGCAAAATAAAATTTCTTCTTTACGGTAACATAGAGTTTTGTTTGCTTTTCTCCCATCTCATGAAGTATGTGGTTGTTGCTTTTTATTATTTACGGATGCAGTATATCTTATTTGAAGGAATGATCTAACTAGTTTGCCACTGTTTAAAATGAAAGCTTATGTATGGGTTTGAGAAAATTAGCAGGAAGTGCTGGTTAATATTTTGGAGTTAAAAGCATACTTTTTTGTATGTTTTATTCTATATTGACTTTTTTCTTTGATCAAGAATTATATATTTTTTTCATTTGTTTAGTCATAGATAGTTGTGTTTGTTTTGGTGTTGGTCACAGACAGTAGGAGACCAACACAGACGGCTGTGTTGTGTTTCTCATTCACTGTAATATTCACATTCCTGTGGACCCTCTGAACCTGTATTGCTGGCTTATAAGTTTTCTTACTGCAATTGAGTAGTGGTTGACTTCCTTAAACTCAGAGATTGCTCTAATGGCCTCCTCAATTTGACACATCCTATGAAAAGGGACTGTAAACTCAAACACTGAAGAAGTGGGAGTTGGTGAAATTTTTAATGATGACTTTTCCCCTTTCAACCTTTGCTAAGCTCTTGTGTAAATGAAGGCTGATTTTTTTCTTGGTGGTATTTGAAGGCTACAGAAACTTTTAAGGCAGAAAATGCCACAGGTACAGTAGCACAAGGCAGTTCACCAAAGTCACCAGGAGTACAGTTGGGATTGTGTGGGATCCTTAAGTGTTGCCTTTTGACTGAATCCAAATTATATATAGAACAAATCATTTTTTTTTCTTTTAGAGACAGCTTTGTCGCCCTTGGTGGAGTGCTGTGATGTCACAGCTCACAGCAACCCCCAGCCCTTGGGCTTAGGTGATTCTCTTTCCTCAGCCTCCTGAGTAGCTGGCACTATAGGCACCCGCCACAACACCCACCTATTTTTTTGTTTCAGTTTGGCTGGGGGCAGGTTTGAACCCACCACTCTCAGTATATGGGGCCAGCGCCCTACCCACTGAGCCACAGGCACCGCCTCTAGAACAAATCTTTTTAATAAAAGGATTTGTTTTGTGAATGAAGTTTGGATTCAGTTGAGGACCCACACTTGGGAATCTGGAGGACCACATGTGACCTTGAGGCTGTAGACTCCCCACCTCAATACCTTTTATTTATAACAAAATCTACCCCTCCCTCTCAATTCCACTGGAATGTAAGCTTTCTGAGAAGCTTTGTCTATTTTGCACATTCAGTACTTGGAATGTTGCTTGGTACATAAAATTATGTATGTAAGAGCAATAAATATTTCTTGGATGAATGAAGTTTTTCCTTTGTTCATTACACAAATCCCTTTCAATCTCTCCCCAGACTTCTCCCTAAATTGGGGCTTGGCTTACTGAGCTTCATGTTGAGCTATCCCATTTACTGGTAACTTCATTTGCATGTGGCTTTTCCCCTTACCCAAAGTTACTCTAAGCAATGTAGTAAAATTTCAGCAGAATCTTCTCCGACACTTGGTAGACCTTAAGCTGTAACACTGGCTCATGATCATCCTTGTGATCTTCAAAACATTAAAATACTTTAGCTTCCTCCTTACTTGGGTCATCTCCCCTTAATGTCTTATTGAAAGGTACTTATTCACTGGCTTTATACATTTTGTTTCTTCTCATTAAGTCTAATATGTTCTTCTGCTGTATTAGTTTCTCTTTCTTTAATAGTTTGTACCATATGCAACTGCAGCTAGATTCCTCTTGTATTAGAACTTATTATTTTCACCAGACATGTAGATACCTGTAGTTCTGCCAACTCTGGAGGCTGAGACAGGAGGATCGCTTGAACCCAGGAGTTTAAGGTTGCTGTGAGGTAGGCTGAGGCCTTACTCTAGCCTGAGCAACAGAGTGAGACTGTCTCAAAAAATAAAAATAAAAATAAAAATAAGAAAAATGATTATTTGCAATCTCCCTTAATATTTAAATTCTTGAGTCATTTTGCTGGTATGGGACTGAGAAAATGTTTTAATTTTGGTATTAAGAATAAATAATGTGGAATCATTTAGTCAGTCATAGAAACAAAAATTTTGTTCCTGTTGGTGTTATAGTTCTAGTTCAACAAATAAAATCCATTTTGCAAAAGCAAAGTCTCAAATTTTTGTAAATATTCAAAAGATCTCAACTATTTCTACTTTTAGGTGACAAAATTTTGTATATTTTCAACTAGGAGTGAATTGGAACATCTGCAGTATAAGGTGTTACAGGAAAGAGAGAACTATCAACAGTGTTCTCAATCAAGCAAAGCAAAATCAACAGTACCTTCATTTAGTATAAATGACAAATTTACATTAAATAAAGATGATGCTAGCTACAGCCTTATCTTAGAAGTGCAGACTGCAATAGATAATGTTTTAATACAGGTAAGCAAAATGCCTTCTTTCTCAGTTATATGACTAGATCTGTTTGCAAACCAATCATAAATACTAATCATTATCAAAACTTTTTAGGTTTAGACAGTAATTTTGAATGTTTATGGCTTTCTAGTCTTCTATTAGATAATCAGTTTGCTTTAATTTAGTAGAATTATGTCTTTACTTATTTATCATATACTTAATAAACAAACAAAAGATGGACATAATTTTCAGGAAGAGATAGAAAGGACAGTAAGGATTTTCTTCTTTGGCTGCCCTCTGGGTAAATCTTTTTCTTTTTTTTTTTTTTCTTTCTTTATTTATTTTTTGCAAGGTGAATGAATGTATCAGTGAATGAACACAGTCCCCTCCGGGGCAAAGTGAATGAATGCATCAATGAATGGACATAGTCCATTCATGGAATTGAGGCCCAGGAAATTCACATGAAACTGACCTAGGCATAGGAAATGGGGGTTTCACATTTAGTCCCAAGTGCAAAGTGAAGGAGACACCAAGGCACAGGTGTCTCCTCAGCAGTTGTCCGGCCTTTTTGGCTATTGGAACCTCCGGTGGGGGTTGGAGGTCCCCCTCCTTGTCAGTCATCCAGCCCGCTGGTTCTTCAGCTGGCTGCCGCAGCACTGACACCACCAAGGAGGAGGCAGCAGGTCCGCCAGCTCCGCTGAGCTGGCCAGGGCGCCAAATGTCCTGCATCAATTCTACGTCTAACTGCTGTTAGGGAAAAGGGGCGAAGACTCGACCTAACTGCTTCCTGCTGAATCGGGCGATGATAGAAGGGGGCAGTTAGGGTTTCTCCAGAGGGAGAGTGATACAGGGGTTCATGGATTGGAACCATCTTTATCGCATATGGCTTGATGACATTTCAAATCTCTGCCGGTTTTGCCTTCCTCAGGGTGTCCAGAAGTCTCACGCTGTCTCCCTGTGTTCCCAAAGGGAAGTTTCTGGGCAAATCCCGCCTGCCAGAGATGCCTGAAGTCCTCTCTCCCCAGTGCCCAGTTCAAGTTGAACATCTTTTTCCATCTCTCCCCCATCAGTTATCTGTTGCCTTTAACATCTAAATAGATAACATTCTTCTATAATTATAATATGAAAATGTCTATGAACAAAACAGATACTGTTTTCCTGGAAAATGTGTGGAAAGAGTGGTTCCAAGCAGGTTCATGTAAGGTTTTAAGCAGCTGCATCTGCACAGCCAGATGTAGTCAGTATTTGGGGAAAGAGGTGAATGTCTGCAATTCATGCATCTCTTTGACCTCTCTTTACTATCTAAGTAATCATTTGGTGCTCTCCTCCTTTAATTCTTCTAATTTGATTTGGATTTTATATATTACCCCAAAGCCTCCCAAAGTGCCGTTGACTTTGATAGTTATAGTTCAAGAAAAATTTTCTTTGAGAATTTGGGTCCCTTTGAGCTCCCCCTCAGTCTGGGATACAAACATCTGGTGAAAGTGCGGAAAAAGGAAGCCTGTGGGTCCTGTGAGGCAGAGGATTCTCCCCATCCCCCGCCCCTGGCAGGGCTCTACAACCCTGAGCCTGGCTGATGTAGCTTGCCACCCATGGTCACTGAGTCACCTAAAAGCTGAGCATCCTTTTAATAAATATTTCTGGACTTTTAATGCCAGGTGTGCTGGCTCATGCCTGTAATCCTAACACTCTGGGAGGCCCAGGCAGGTTGATTGCCTGAGCTCACAGGTTCAGAGACCAGTCTGAGTCAGAGTGAGACCTTGTCTCTAAAAATAGCTGGGTGTGTGGTCGGTGCCTGCAGTCCCAGCTACTCAGGAACCTGAAGCAAGAGAATCTCTTGAGACCAAGAGTTTCAAGTTGCGGTGAGCTATGACGCCATGGGACTCTACTAGGGGCAACAAAGTGAGAGTCCATCTCAAAAAAAAAAAAATTCTGGACTTTTAATTTTTTTTTATTAAATCATAGCTGTGTACATTAATGCAATCATGGGGTACAATGTTCTGATTTCATATACAATCTGAAATATTTTCATCAAACTGGTTAACATAGCATTCATAGCATTTACTTAGTTATTGTTTTAAGACCTTTATAGTCTGCATTCAGTAAGTTTAACCTGTACCCTTCTAAGATGCACCATAGGTGTGG
>CAUYRH010100867.1:0-29398 GCA_963574655.1 Perodicticus potto
CTTGAGCCCAGGAGTTGGAGGTTGCTGTGAGCTGTGATGCCACAGCACTCTACCCAGGGGGACAGCTTGAGGCTCTGTCTCCAAAAAAAAATCATAAGAGGAAATCATTAATAGATGTGAAAAACAGTGGGTAAAAGTTCAATGGAACTGGGCGCGGTGGCTCATGCCTGTAATCCTAGAACTCTGGGAGGCTGAGGTGAGTAGATTGCTTGAGCTCAGGAGTTTGAGACCAGCAAGAGCAAGACCCCATTTCTATTAAAAATATATATATAAAAAAAAAAAAGCAACCGGGTGTTGTGGTGGGTACCTGTAGTTCCAGCTACTTGGAAGACTGAGGCAAGAGGATCACTTGAGCCTAAGAGCATGAGGCTGCTGTGAGCTATGATAAAAAGAAGAAGGAGGAGGAAGAGGAGGAGAAGGAAGAAGTTTAGTGGGCACCAGGATATTCACATAGTCTTAGAGTGTCTCCCGATGAGATACTTTTTCTTTACAAATGGGGAGAATGGAATGGATGTAAATGGCACCTTTATAGTGGAGAAACTTGGCCAACATCACCTCAGTGATCAAAGTTGAACATCACTCATGTTGGGAACTAACATCAGGGACCTCCTGATATGATGCACTGAGGAGGATGTAACGTTGCTTTTGTGGTTCTGGCCAAAGAGGTACAACCTGAACCTGGTCACTAGGAACCAGCAGGCCTGCTGGCTGATGGACATTCTTCACACAACTCTCCAAAATATGTCATTGTCATGAAAGAGAAGGAAAGGCTGAGGAACTGACTTAAATTAAAGGAGACCAAGAGACATGATGTTGCCACATGTGGCCCGGGATCAGATCCTGTACCAGCAAAGAAACATGATAAAGCTGAGTGAAAGTTGGTGAACTTTGAATGTGGACTGGGATGAAAACAGTAGTGTTTATGTATGAAAATGTCCTTGTTCTTAGGAAACACAGTGAACTATTTAAGGGCAAAGGAGTATCCTATCTACAACTTGTTCTCCAATAGTTCAGCCAAAGAAATGCATATACACATATGCATATCATATACAATTATAAGGCAAATGTGGCAAATTGTGGTTGATTGGTGAGTCTAGACATAAGGCTTATACAAGTTGTTTGCATTATTCTGCAACTTTCTTTCTTTTCTTTTCTTTTTTTTTTTTGAGACAGAGCCTCAAGCTGTTGCCCTGGGTAGAGTGCTGTGGCATCACAGCTCACAGCAACCTCCAACTCCTGGGCTCAAGTCATTCTCCTGCCTCTGCCTCCCAAGTAGCTGGGGCTACAAGCACCTGCCACAATGCCTGGCTATTTTTGTTGTTGTTGTTGTTGTTGTTGCAGCTGTCATTGTTGTTTGGCGGACCCGGGCTGGATTTGAACTGGCCAGCTCAGGTGTATGTGGCTGGTGCCTTAGCCACTTGAGCCACAGGCGCCGAGCCTATTCTGCAACTTTCTATATTTAAAGTTATTTCAAAATAGGGTGGCGCCCGTGGCTCAAAGGAGTAGGGCGCCGGCCCCATATGCTGGAGGTGGCGGGTTCAAACCCGGCCCCGGCCAAAAACTGCAAAATAAATAAATAAATAAATAAATAAAGTTATTTCAAAATAAAAATTTAAAAAATTGCTTGAAGGGCTTGGTGCCTGTGGCTCAAAGGGCTAAGGCGCCAGCCACATACACCTGAGCTGGAGGGTTCAAATCCAGCCTGGGCCTGCCAAACAACAATGCCAGCTGCAACCAAAAAATGGCCAGGCATTGTGGTGGGCGCCTGTAGTCCCAGTTGCTTGGGAGGCAGAGGCAGGAGACTCGCTTGAGCCCAGGAATTGGAGGTTGCTGTGAGCTGTGATGCCACAGCACTCTACCCAGGGTGACAGCTTGAGGCTCTGTACACTCAAAAAAAAAAAAAATTGCTTGAAGATTTCTGGGTCAGGCATGTGACTGTCTCCCACTCAGACAGCTCTCCTAGGCTCAGCCCTAGCATCCACCTGCCTTGTGGGTGACCCCCTTGGACTCAGCACCAAGCAACTCTTCTCCTAGGAGTCTCATCACCAAGCCAGAAGCCAGGAAGTTAGCTTGACCTCTTTCTCCTCCTGTGACCTCTGGCCTGGACACTCTCACAACTCTGTCCCCTCATCTGGGTGCAGGATAGTCCCTCTGCTGGGATGTCTTTCCTCCAGCTCATCTTTCAGAGCTAAGACACACTAGAGCCCCTTCTGGAAAACTCTCCGTAGAGAATGTAAAGCGTACCCTCAGTCCCCAGAGCCAAAGACAGAGATGGAACTTTAGCTATACCTTTTGAATATATGAGTGAACAAATAAATAACCCTTCCAGGCAGAGTCCTTACTAGCTACTTTGGTGCCCTTTCCGGACTCCATAACTCCATCTGGCCCAGCCCTGAGCTATCTCTGCTGGAGGTGACTGTGTCCTGCTTTTTCTTCTCCACGTTTAGGGGTTCCTCCAGGACGGGGCTTGGTGTCTCTCAGGGTTCCCATTCTCCCATCAGGGACAGAGGGTGCTACAGGGAGGCATTGCAGCAGGACTGATTTGGGAAAAGGCAATTGATAAAATTGAGCAGTATTGGCTGAATGGCAAAGCTGTGTGGGGTATTGAGTTGGGCTGAGGGGCTGGGGGGACCTTTGAGAGTCGCACAGGGTAAGTACGGTTCACACACACATGCATGAGACTTCCAGTGCGTGTCTGAGCTTTGAGGCTGCAAATGCCCTAACTACCCCAGGCTCCCGGCCTGGTTGAGCCTGCATTTCAGGTTTGCAAGTGTTTCAGATGGTAGAGTCCCCACGAAGCTTCATGCATGGGTCTGCATTTGTGCGTTGGTGGCTGTGTGTTCATTAGCCTCTCAGGACGTGCCTGGCCTCAGTTTTGAGGGTTTCTGGGATCTGTGTTTTTCCTCCTGGCTCTATGCACGTATAGAAGGGTGGGGGCGTGGGGTGCTCACAAAGCTGGATGTGCCGCATCTAACCCCATGGAAGGCCTGGGTATCTGAGGGTCCTAGGTTCCCAGGCTATGCGGGAGGACTGTGGGTAGGGACCCCAGGAGGCCGGGCGAGGGGGGCGTGGACGCGCGGGGCCGGCCCCGGGGCGGGGCGAGCCACTGAGGGCTGGGGGCGGGGCGGCCCGGCTGCCTCAGTTCGGCGAAGTTGGCGGCGCGGAGGCTGGCCCGGGACTCGCCCAGAGCCCAGGGAAGGAGGGAGGAGGGAGAAGGGGAGGGTCGCGGCCGGCCGCCATGGGGCCGGGGGCCCGGGGCCGCCGCCGCCGCCGTCGCCCGATGTGGCCGCCGCTGCCACCGCCGCCCATGAGGGCGCTGCCCCTGCTGCTGCTGCTAGCGGGGCCGGGGGCTGCAGGTGAGGGGCCGGGACCCGGCGGACCGGGCAGGGGCGGGGATGAGGGAATGCAAAGACCCCCAAGTCTGGGTCTGGGCAAGGGGATCCTGGGAGCCAGGGATCACAGTCCGAGCAGAAGCCGGGGGCTGCGTGCTAGTCTTTGGTGGGGAGGGGGGTCGGTCCCAGAGTCTCAGAATGGTGAGGACCCCAGAGGCCCATGAGCGATCCGGGCTGTAGTTGAAGGGATCCAGGAGTTCGTGACTTGGAGCTCGAGGTGCGGGAATCAGAGATTCAAGGTTCGGGGTGTGGAGGATACTAAGACTTCGGCTCGCCCCTATCCGGTTCCCGCCTGGAGTATTAGAAAAGTTGTTATTGGGCTCCAAGTGCCTCTAGGCCGGGGACCCCTAGCACAAAAGCGTCCCCCCTCCCCCAGACACCCCCGGGCTGGGCTGGGCCGGGCGGGGGGCGGGTAGGGGGCGCGAAGTTCTTGGAGCTCAGAACTCAGAGAAAACTTCCCAGGCCGGAGCGCGGCAAGACCCGGAGCCGGATGTGGAGCTGGAGCCACAGCGGTACCGGCGCTCCCCCTCTGCCTCCCTCTGTCCAGCTTGCTCCACAGCCCGGGGGGACCAGGCAGCCCTGGGACCCCGCCCCTGCGTTGAGAGGGGAAGGGGCGAGGGCCCACGTGCTCCCCTTCGGCTCCAGCACCCAGTCTCCAAGGCCAGAGTCCCTCCCCAGCCGGCCAGGCCCCCCTGCCCCTCCTGCTCTCCTCTCTCCCCTCCCCCGCTCGGGACAATGGCAGCGCCGTCTAGACACCCCCTCCCCCCGGCCAGCCTCGCGCTTTCTTTGCCAGACAAAGCGGGACCTGCGGCTGGGCCAGAACTGGGGGCTGCGGGGGCGCCCCCCCACCGCCACTGGAGGCCTGGTTGGCGGGGGAAGGGCGCGGACCGAGGGCCCTGGCCAAGGGTCCCGGGCGCAACTCTGGGCAGGGTGGGGGTTGCGGGAGGAAATGGGAGGCAGATTGGGCAGGAGCGGCTGTCACCGTGGGGCCAGCACATTCACACATGGCCTGTCAAACGCCCACTGGCACGCACAAATACAGAGATGCAAACATGCACACATACACAGCTAACTGGAAGGTGTGCAGGCAGCTCACACATTGACATGGACACACACAGTCAAATATGATCACACGTCATGTGCAGCTGTAGCCCAAGGTCTGGTACACAAGCTGCCTGCACACACTGGGACACTCACAGGCATAGATTCAAGGACATGCCTACTTCTAGCTCACTTGTGTAGAAAGATGGGGACATCTAACCTACACACACACACCAGTGCACACGTAGGCCACACAGAGCTGTACACCCAGATATGTGGTTCACTGAATACATGGATGCACAACACATGTACCCTGCATATATACAGCACACACATCTGAACCCTCTGCATGGGGGGCTTCACACACCCAGCCACAATCACACTGACAGGCATGTGCAGACTCATATTTAGCTTCACAGGTACACAATGGATGCATGCCCAAGCCCACAGGAAGAGTGACACAAGCACATGAATGAGAACCTCCTATGTGAGTTCACAAACTCCCACTATCTGTAGGGGACAGTGTCCTTCCTGTCCACTTGTCCCAAGAGGAAGGGAATACATGCCATGTGGGCCCATTCTCATGTCTAGTTTAACTCATTATCTCTCCCTTTCTATCTCTCTCTGCCTTTCTCCTTTTCCTTCACTCTGTCTACCTGCTTCTAGTTTCCTCTTTTATGTCCGTCTCTGTTTTTCTCAAACTCCCTCCATCTTTCTCTGACACACACACACATGCTCTGTGGACCCACACCAGCCCACAAACACGATTCTCCACTAGCTCAGACCTAGCTACACCTCTGACCCATCTGGCAGGACAGTTAGACTATGCCACACTTTAGAGGGACACAGCCCTTAGGGATGGCAGTACTGGACAGGGCAGCACATGTCTTTTGCCACCTGCCCCTCCCTTCGACACACACCCTATCCTATAACATACAATGCTCCTGCCCGTGGAAATTCTGTGCTCACTAGTGGGTAACATGCCTCAGCCCCTTTCTCAAGAGCCTGCCCAGCTGGAGTACATGCCTGACTTCAGGGGAAGGAAGACCCGTGGCTCTAGAATTCTCTCTGCCTCTTTCCCCCTGTTACCCCATGATCTGGGCATGAAGCCCCAGACCTCCCTTTAACACTCACTTTCTACCTTGGCACCCCTCCATTCTGTACATTCTAGTTCTGGCAGCTTCCTGAGCCCCCACATCTGGCACAAGTCAGCCCCTCCTCCTGCCCGCCCCTGCCTTGTGGTTCCCAGGGCTCGAGCTGGCAGGGACAGCTGCAGCTCCAACAGCTGGGGCTGAGGCGGGGGGCCGTGGGAACCATGAGTGGGGGGGCTTATTGCACCCACAGAGACACCCCCAGCCCAGTGCAGCTGTTGCCTGATGGAGGCTGGGAGGGGGTCTGTCAGAGGTTCCTCGGTGCCTGGCTGACCACCACCCCAACCTTCCTTCACACCCACACAGCCCCCCCTTGCCTGGATGGAAGCCCGTGTGCAAATGGAGGCCGTTGCACCCAGCTACCCTCCCGGGAGGCTGCCTGCCTGTGAGTGCCTGGCGCAGAGCCATCAGTGGGCCCTGTGTGGGGAGGCGGTTTGTCTTCCTCTGCTTCTGTGTCCAGCATGGATGCCTTTACCACTTCCTACATATGTGTGGCTTGGGGAACCTCTTGTGTTTCCCTATCGGAAATTGAGTAGGGGCTCTGGAGTCTGCCTGGCCTGGGTTCAAATGCCACATCATGTTGCTGACTGGCTGGGAATTAAACCCTTTAAGTTTCAGTGTCCTGGTCTAGAAAATGGGCACAGTAGTCCCAACTTTAAAGAGCTTTTGGCCACCTGAAGTCACATGTTAACCCCTTCCCCACCATGAGACAGGTATTATGCAATCAACAAACTTTCAGGGACCAATGGCAGCAGGTGGGCAGGGGTGAGGACACCATGACACCCTCCCTTATTTCAATATTCAGTGTGAGTGGGTACAGGATGTCTATAATACAGTCCTGCTCTTCCACTTTCTTGCTGGGTGACTCATGCTAGTTACTTCCCCTCTCTGAACCTCACTGTGTCTCTGAAATAGTGCATCTCCCTGGCTCGTGACTGTGAAAAGAGAAAGAGCTTGCAAAGAGCTGAGCTGAAGCAGACAGAGCTCAGTTTGAATTATGGGTTCTGATACATGCTGAGCAAGTGCTTCAAGCTTTCCTAGCCTCAGTTTTTGCATCTGGAAAATGGGTCAGTAATAACTCCTCCTATTGGGTTAATTTAGAGAATCTTCATATGATGTGCTCAGCATACTGCTCAGCATACATTAAGTGCTCAATAAATAGGTATTATTATTATAAATAATGGTGGGGAGGCAGGAAATAAGAACTCCAAGGGGGAATTTCAAGGTTATGGAGAAATGCTTGACTCCTTTTATGCTATAATTAGTAATAGCAGTTCACCCAGCAACCATTACTTAATGCAACATTTATTCAACGCTATGTGTGCAGGCACTGGATGAGATCCCAAGCTGGGTGGATCTGGAGTGACTTTAGACCCAGAGGATACCCTTTGAAATTACACACTCGCACTTGGCTGGACCCCCACTTGGGCTTATCTGTGTGGAGGGTTCAGCGTGGCTGGTCGGGTTGTTCCTGGGGCTGGAGGTCTGCGGGTCTGCGATGGTGGGGCTGGGGGAATGTGACCTTACCAAACACCACTCACCTAGGCGGCTGAGCCCTGGGGCCGGACGCCTGCGCAGTGCAGCTCCGCGCCTGGACTATTGCCGACAGGTGAATGCGCCCCCGGGTGCCCCGCCCTCCCCAACAGGTGAATCACCGGCACGCGCGGCGCCCGGAGCCTGGATCACCCGGAGTGGAGCGGGCTCGGTCCCCAGAGTTGGGCTGTGGGAGTCGCTCCCTAAACCGCCCCCACCCCGCTTTTCCAATCTCTTTCAATGTGTCAAATATTTATGTCCCTTCGAGGATGCCCCAAACTCTCATTCCACCTATGGACACCCCAAGTTTCGTCCCCAAAGCAGCCTCCTGAGCTCTTGTCCCTCTCCTAGTCCTCACCTCTCCAGCTACATCCTCGCAACTTGCATTTTCCCCTCGGTCTCCCCCAAAGTTCAGGCCTTGGGGCGGGGCGCGGGCTGGGGCTGGAACCGGCCCGACCGGTCGCCGGGCGCAGAGCGTGGGAACCCGCCCGGGGCGTCGGGAGGGGGCCGCGCGGGTAGGACCCTGCCTGGAGGTGGGACCTGTAGTCCTCCGGGCCCAGCGCAGAGCGCCCCCTCCCGGCGCGCGGTCGTGGTTGCCCTGCAGGCCTTTGGGGAGGAGGCTGAGAGCTGGGCACTCCCTGCCTAAAGCCACCCGCACCCCAGCTCGGCCATGCCCTGACCTGTTTAGCTGGGGGCCAGGGTGGAGGAGGGGGAATCTTGTGGGTGATGCTAAAGACTGAGTCACTTGCCTGAGTTCAGTCCCAGGCGTCTGGGAAAATGCAGAGGGAGGAGACTGACCCCAGGGGTGGGGGAAGAGGGGTGGGATGAGGGTTGGCAGCGACGGGGGCGGAGCCTGGACCCTCTGGAGATTTTCTGTTTTAAAAACAGAAATCCCAAATTTCATTTCTTCCCAAATCTTCCCAAATCTCATTTCTCCCCATTCAAAGGGTGCCATGGTGAGCTTGGGATGGGAGCTGCAGATTGTAGGGCCATCCTCCAAGGTAAAGGCATCAACCTTGGGCGGCTGTATGTGTCCCAGGGAGTCTTTGCATCTGTCTGTGTGAGAGTTGCCCATATCGGTGTGGGAGATTGTGAGTCAGTTCCTTGACTGTTTGCCAACCCAAAGGATCTAGTTGGTACGTCCTTCTGTGTGTGCCTGGTTGGTAGACTTTTCATTTGCTGTTCCCTCTGCTTGGAATCCTCTTCCACACACACAGTCCTATGGCTCCCTCCTCACCTTCTGTCAGTGAAAATATAATACACACCTCCTCTCTCCACCCTTTCCCCATCATTCTATTCCTCTTTGCTTGTGTATTAGTTTTCTGTGGCTGCTGTAACAAATTATCAGAAATTGTCTAGCTTGAACAATAGGAATTTATCCTCTTGCAATTCTAAATGCTAGAATTCTGAAATCAAGGTGTTGGCAGGGCTGAGTTCTCTCCAGACGATTCAAGGGAGAATTCTTCACTGCCTCATCTGGCTTCTGGTAGCTCTAGGTGTTCCTTGGTTTGTGGCTAAAAGTCTCCAATCTCTGCCTGTTTCCGCATGGCTTTTTCTTCGCTCTCTCACAAATATTCTTCTGCCTCTCCCTTAGAAGGACTCTTGTCATTAGATTTAGGGCCCATTTGGAGATAGAGATTTGTCAATAAGAGATTGTCCTGAGTTATCTCTGCAAAGATCCTTTTTCTTTTCTTTTCTTTCTTTCTTTTTTTTTTTTTTTAGAGACAGAGTCTCACTTTGTCGCCCTCGGTAGAGTGCTGTGGTGGTGTCACAGCTTATAGCAACCTCCAGCTCTTGGGCTTAGGTGATTCTCTTGCCTCAGCCTCCCAAGTAGCTGGGACTACAGGCGCCTGCCACAATGCCTGGCTATTTTTTGTTGTTGTTGTTGTTGCAGTTTGGCTGAGGCTGGGTTCGAACCCGCCACCCTCGGTATATGGGGCCGACGCCCTACTCACTGAGCCACAGGCACCGCCCCTAAGATCCTTTTTCTAAATAAGGTCATAGTCATGTGTTTGGGACATGGACACATTTTTTCAGGGGCTGCCACCCAACTCACCACACCCTTCATGATCGTTATGCATCTCACCACCCCTGTTGGCATGTGTATTAATTTGTCATTTGTATGTGTTCTCTTTGCCTGGACCTGGCTGTGCAGATCCAGAGGATAGAGACAACTTTTATTGTGTTTCCTGGTGTATTCCTATTGTTTAGCACATTGTAGGTGCTCAGTCAGTATCCATTGTATGAATGAGTATGTGTGTGTGTTTGTGTTTGCTGGTTTGTTTGCCTGTGTTTCTTGCTTACTTTGTGCATGTGTCTGCATCTGAGGACATCTTGCCCTGTGTGGCCTGAACCAAGCCATTTCTGCCCACAGGTGCCCACCAGGCTGGGTGGGTGAGTGGTGTCAACTGGAAGACCCCTGCCACTCGGGCCCCTGTGCTGGCCGTGGTGTCTGCCAGAGTTCAGTGGTGGCAGGAAGTGCCCGGTTCTCCTGTCGCTGTCCCCGTGGATTCCGAGGTGAGGGGAGAATCTGGAGGAGAATCCCAGGCAGGCAAGGGTGTGGTCAGTCCCAAGCTCACCCTCTCTTGGTCTTTCCAGGTCCCGACTGCTCTCTGCCAGACCCCTGCCTCAGCAGCCCTTGTGCCCATGGTGCCCGCTGCTCAGTGGGGGCTGATGGCCGCTTTACCTGCTCCTGCCCACCTGGCTACCAGGGCCGCAGCTGCCGGAGTGATGTGGATGAGTGCCGGGTGGGTGGGCCCTGTCGCCATGGTGGCACCTGCCTCAACACACCTGGTTCCTTCCACTGCCAGTGCCCAACTGGCTACACAGGGCCATTGTGTGAAAGCCCCACAGTGCCCTGTGCTCCCTCACCATGCCGTAATGGGGGCACCTGTAGACAAAATGGTGACATCACCTATGATTGTGCCTGTCTTCCTGGTAAGTGAGGTCTACTCAGGTAGGGGTGGGTTCAGCAGGCCAGCCTGATAGTAACTATCCTCCTGTCCTCCTCCCATGCTAGGGTTTGAGGGCCAGAACTGCGAAGTGAATGTGGATGACTGTCCAGGACACCGATGTCTCAATGGGGGAACATGTGTGGATGGTGTCAACACTTACAACTGCCAGTGTCCTCCTGAGTGGACAGGTAGGCAATTGGGCTGAAGGGGGCTGGATGGAAGATCTTGAGTTGTCATACACCCAGTGGTTGGACTGGTACATCTGTGTGCCACAGGCCAATTCTGCACGGAGGATGTGGATGAGTGTCAGTTGCAGCCCAACGCCTGCCACAATGGTGGCACCTGCTTCAATACACTGGGTGGCCACAGCTGCGTGTGTGTCAATGGCTGGACAGGCGAGAGCTGCAGTCAGAATATTGATGACTGTGCCACAGCTGTTTGCTTCCATGGGGCCACATGCCATGATCGCGTTGCCTCTTTCTACTGTGCCTGCCCCATGGGCAAGACTGGTGAGTAGGCTCGGCGCCTGTGGCTCAACAGGCTAAGGCACCAGCCACGTACACCTGAGCTGGCGGGTTCGAATTCAGCCCGGGCCCGCCAAACAACAATGATGGCTGCAACCAAAAAAAAATGGCCGGGCGTTGTGGTGGGCGCCTGTAGTCCCAGCTTCTTGGGAGGCAGAGGCAGGAGACTCGCTTAAGCCCAGGAATTGGAGGTTGCTGTGAGCTGTGATGCCACAGCACTCTATCCAGGGTGACAGCTTGGGGCTCTGTCTCAAAAAAAAAAAAAAAAAAAAAAGACTGGTGAGTAGCTGTTTTCTCTGTAGGCAGCAGGGAGCCATTGATAGTTCCTGAGTGGGAGCAAAGACAGAATCTGACTTGAGTGTTAGATTAGACTGGAGGCTGGATTTGGGGTAAATGGGTAAGCCTGGGAGGAAGCTGACATGTGGTCCAGGGCAGAAGTCATTAGAATCCTCTTGGGAAGTGTGACCAAGAAAGAAAGGGGACCTTTGGAAGTGGCAAAGGTCAGAGGCAGTGTTTAGGAAGGGGACTTGGAAATGGAAGGAGGGCTTGATGGCACAGCGTACTGCAGAAGCAACGGCTTGCAGGTAGGACTCTTTTAAAATCAAAAAGGAATCAATAGATTTTAAAACCACATGTGGATTATTGGAATTTATTTTTAAATAGTTCAGAAAAAAATAAGGATTGATGGATTAAGGTAATAATAGTTGAATCTAGGTGGTAGGTAGTCTGGGTAAGGTGGCTCATGCCTGTAATACTAGTACTTTGGGAGGGCAAGGTGGGAGGATCACTTCAGTTTAGGAGTTTGAGGCTGGAGTGAACTATGATCCCACCATTGAACTCAAACCTGAGTGACAGAGTGAGATCCTGTCTCAAAAAAAAAAAAAAAAAAGAAAAGAAAAAGAAAGTGGCAGATATATGAATGATTAACATATCTGAATGTTTGATTGATTTTCATAATAAATGAATAAAATGGATAAAAAGCAGCTACTAAATACACTTTAGGTTAATAAAACCAAAAAACAATATGGGAGGGGTGTGGGACATTTGGGCGGAGCTGGAGGGTCTGTCCATGACCTCTGCCTACTACTTCTCAGGACTTCTATGTCATCTGGATGATGCTTGTGTCAGCAACCCCTGTCACGAAGATGCTATCTGTGACACAAACCCCGTTAATGGCCGGGCCATCTGCACCTGTCCACCTGGCTTCACAGGCGGAGCGTGTGACCAGGATGTGGATGAGTGCTCCATTGGTAAGGGGGGGCACCGACCATCTGGGAATGAGGGGAGAGGCAGAGTCTCAGTTGGCCATGCCTACATTGACTGTGCCCTGTCCCACAGGGGCCAACCCATGTGAGCATCTGGGTCGGTGCGTGAACACACAGGGCTCATTCCTGTGCCAGTGTGGCCGTGGCTACACTGGCCCACGCTGTGAGACTGACGTCAACGAGTGTCTGTCGGGACCCTGCCGAAACCAGGCCACATGTCTGGACCGCATAGGCCAGTTCACCTGTATCTGCATGGCAGGTGTGTGGTAGGAGTAGCTGGAGCCAGTCCTGAGAGAAGCCCCATGGGGAGATGGGGCAGGAAGAAGGATGGGTGGAATTTATTTATTTTTTGGGAGGTGGAATTTAAAGTTGGGGTGGAACCCCTAGAGATTGAAGCTTGGGCTGACATGAGGATGGGGCAGCAGAATTCTGTGCGAGGGGTGGTCAGATGGAATCAGTGGAACCTCAGATGGCTAGAGTCAGTGAAACTTCAGATGGCTTGGGAGTGGTCTAGGACTTGGGACCCACTTGGGGAAGGGGATGATATGATGGCAGGGCAGCTGTGGGGTTAAGATGGAGTTTGCCACTTTGAGGTAAGGCTGAGGTTGGACTTGAGGCTGGGCATAAGGTTATGGTAGGCCCTGGGGCTGGGGCCTAGGGACAGGGCATAGTTTGTGGAGTGGGGAAAGAATAAGGATGGTTTGAAGCAAGGCCCATACGGAGTCCAGTCTCATGAGCCTTGGACCAGTTGAAACCAGAGCTGGGTGAGCGTCCAGGTTGTAGCTGACAACTGCCTCTAAGGTTGTGCTGGGAGTGGGGCCAAGACTATCTGTGACTTGGAAGGGGAGTACCTTCTCCATTGAGCCCCCTGCAGACCAAAGGGTAGCCTCCCACTGCCCTAATCCCCTTCCTCTGTCCCCAGGCTTCACAGGGACTTATTGCGAGGTTGATATCGATGAGTGTCAGAGTAGCCCGTGTGTCAACAGCGGGGTCTGCAAGGACCGAGTCAACGGCTTCAGCTGCACCTGTCCCTCGGGTGAGGACCCTAAGATAGGGAGCCTTAAAACAGGTCTGTGGAACGGTTCTAGACTGGGACCTTGTAAGACCACATTGGCGGTTAATTTATTATAGAAACCATATATTATGAAAAACATTGAGATGCAAGTAAATGAGTTTTCCCACCCAAACAAGACAGGGATGGCAAGATTACTATTCTGACCCTATCTGGGCCTCCGCTTATTCCATTTCTGCACACCAGGCTTCAGTGGATCTACGTGTCAGTTAGACGTGGACGAATGTGCTAGCACTCCCTGCAAGAACGGTGCCAAATGCGTGGACCAACCCGATGGCTACGAGTGCCGCTGCGCGGAGGGTAAGGCGACCCAATTATAGTCTGCAAGAATCTGGAGGCGGGGCTAGTGGGGACAGGGCCAATAACAGACAGGAGGAGAGCTTGGGGCGGGGCTGTAGCAAGACGGGATCCTGGTAGGGCCAATGATAGAGTCTGAGGGTGGAGCCAGTGGTGTATTATAGGATAGGGGTGGGGCCAAAGAGTCTGGCCGACAGGTGTAAGTTTAAGAGTTAGGCCCAGTCTTCGCTACCTTCCCCAGGCATCTCCGATGTGCCCTTGTCGCCAGTGCATGCCAGGGCAGAACGGGGCTGATCATGTAAGGACTGGAGGCGGGGCTGGAGCTGGGGGTGAGATTTAACTGTGGGAGGGTCTTGGTCAGGGATGAATCCTAGTGCTTGAAACTGAGTGGAGTGGAGGCAAGCTAGGGGTGGGGTCTGAATTTAGCCCGCCTCCTAATGGGCAGGGCCTGAGATAGGGCTGAGATAGGATTGGGCCATGGCCAAAGCTGTGGGCAGCCCTTTGGCAAGTGGGTGGAGCCTGACCTTTTGGTCCTCGCAGGCTTTGAGGGCACCTTGTGCGAGCGCAACGTGGACGATTGCTCTCCGGACCCATGCCACCATGGTCGCTGTGTGGATGGCATTGCCAGCTTCTCATGTGCCTGTGCACCAGGCTACACGGGCACACGCTGCGAGAGCCAGGTGGATGAGTGCCGCAGCCAGCCCTGCCGCCACGGGGGCAAATGCCTAGACCTGGTTGACAAATACCTTTGCCGCTGTCCTTCTGGCACCACAGGTGGGGCTGGGGCAGGAACAGCACGCCTGGAGGGGCACAGAGAGTTTGGGGTATCGTGGTAGTTACCCCTTGTCATGTTCCCTTCTCTTAGGCGTGAACTGCGAGGTGAACATAGATGATTGCGCCAGTAATCCTTGTACCTTTGGAGTCTGCCGTGACGGCATCAACCGCTATGACTGTGTCTGTCAGCCTGGCTTCACAGGTGGGCCAGTGGCTGCCATCAAGAAGGGGTCCTTATGAAGTGAGGGTGAAGTCACTAGATTGAGTTTCTCTGTTATCTTTACACATTCTTTTCCAATAAGAGTACCCATGCTTTGCCCTGAGATTGTGCTCTCTCAGCATGTTGGCATGAGATTGTCTCCATTTTAGCTCAAGATTATTACTCTGCAGCATAGTAATAGTGTCCAGACTCAAGGACAGGGCTGTCTCTCAGGTAGGGTTAAAGTAATCCTTGGTGGAAATGAAAGTGACTTCGTAAGTCGGTCTGGGGCACAGCAGCTCTTGGTTGAGGACCAGGATGTCCTAATTTGCATAAGAGTTGATGCATTATGAGAAAGAAGTTGTGCTTGGTCAGGGGTGTAGATGCCCTAAATGGGGTTAGGTTGTCCTTCTCCAGTTGGCTCCACCACCCTTATCCTGGGATGAGGTTTCCTTTGTGCTCCCTAGGGCCCCTTTGTAACGTGGAGATCAATGAGTGTGCATCCAGCCCGTGCGGCGATGGAGGCTCCTGTGTGGATGGAGAAAATGGTTTCCGCTGCCTCTGCCCGCTGGGCTTCTTGCCCCCGCTCTGTCTTCCCCCGAGCCATCCCTGTGCCCATGAGCCCTGCAGTCACGGTGTCTGCCATGATGCACCTGGCGGGTGAGGCCCCTCCTCAACTTCTGACACTGTGTCCCTCTCCCTGGCCCACTTGCGGGCCCTGACTGCCTCCCCTGCCAGGTTTCGCTGTGTGTGTGAGCCTGGCTGGAGTGGCCCCCGTTGCAGCCAGAGCCTGGTCCGAGACACTTGTGAGTCCCAGCCCTGCCGTGCCGGTGGCACCTGCACCAGCGATGGAATGGGCTTCCACTGCACCTGCCCTCCTGGTGTCCAGGGTGTGTGCCCCATCTTCCCACCCCAGACCCCTACACTCTTATCCTTCTCACTTCCTTTCTACTCTCTTTCCTGTACGTTTGCCCCTTTTTCACTTTTCCTCAATCCTCTCAAGAGGTTGGGAGTTGGGTATTGAAGGCAGGAACTCTGGAAAGAGAAGGAAATGTGGAATCTCTCAAGGCTATCTCACTGTGTTCCCCTACAGGACGTCAGTGTGAGCTGTTGTCCCCCTGCACCCCAAACCCCTGTGAGCATGGGGGCCGATGTGAGTCTGCCCCTGGCCAGCTGAATGTCTGCTCCTGCCCCCCTGGCTGGCAAGGTACACCAGCTTCTTCTTCCCCCTCCTTTTCACTTATTTTTCCCCCTCCTCCATACATGTTAATGCTGGGGCCCCAGAGAGGGACACACCCCCAGCTCCACTTTGAGAGGGGTTTCTTTCTAGGAAAGGACAGAGTTGGACACAGACGCTTGTAGCCTATGAGATTAGCTCTGGGGAAGAGGAATGGATGTGGGGCTGGGGAGGCTAGTACTCAGGCTGAGGGTTTGGGGACAATTTCCTGGAAGGGCAATCCTCAGAGTAGGGATTCACCACCCTCTGATACAAGGAGAAGGAAGTTTTGGAATAGCATGTGCAAAATGCCCAGAAGCAAATGAGTACATGGCTTGTTCATTCATCAGTCTTGGCCTGCAGGTCCTTCTCGAGCTCCAGGCCTTTCAGACCTGGCCTTGGACCCTCTAACTCTAGGTGTTACTTTGCTCCTCACCCCAGGCCTACGATGCCAACAGGATGTGGATGAGTGTGCTGGTTCTTCACCCTGTGGTTCCCATGGTACTTGCACCAACTTGGCAGGGAGTTTCAGCTGTACCTGCCACAGTGGATACACTGGCCCTTCCTGCAATCAGGACATCAATGACTGTGAACCCAGTAAGTGCAGGGGAGCTCTTGGTGGGGATACTGCTTTAGGGAACATATTTACCAAGTCTGCCAGCACTGCACTTTCATTTCCTTTTCCCAGCTCTCTTTTTTCCATTATTTTCATAGGAAACTGAGGCTCAAGGAGGTTAAGTGACTTGCCCACAGTCATGCCACAAGTAAGGGGATGGGCTGGGTTTGGAGCATCAGTCTATCTGACTCTGAAGCCTATCTACTGTCTCTCAGAACAAACAAGTTAGGATTGGGTGGAAAGTATGAAATAAAAGGCCTTAAGAGAGTCCTCCAGGAATGTTGTCGAAAAGACAGATAATACTAGCCAGACATGCAATTTTAAGTTGTCTAGTAGTAGTCACACTAAAAAACAAACAAACAACCCCCAGAATATTAAATTTAGTAAATTTAAATTTATTAAGTGTAAATAATCTATTTTATTTAACCCAGCATATAAAATTGATCATTTTGCTAGGCATAGTGGTTTATGCCTATAATCCTAGCACTCGGGGAGGCTGAGGCAGGTGGATTGCCTAAGCTCATGAGTTGGAGAACAGCCTGAGCTGGAGCGAGACCCCATCTCTAAAAATACCTGAGTGTTGTGGCAGATGCCTCTAGTCCCAGCTATTTGGGAGGCTGAGGCAAGAGAATCACTTAAGCCCCAGAGTTTGAGGTTGCTGTGAGCTGTGATGCCACGGCATTCTACTACCGAGGGCGACAAAATAAAACACTGTCTCACAAACACACCAAAAAAAAAAAAAAAAAAAAAAAAGAAAGAAAGAAAGTAATCATTTCAACATGTAATCAATATAAAATTATTAATGAGATTAAAAAATTTTTTAAATGTTTCATTTCTTTAGAGATAGGGCGTTGCTCTGTTCCCTAGGTTGGAATGCAGTGGCACCATCATAGCTGGCTGCAGCCTCTAACTTGTGGCTTCCCGCTACAGTTGTTCTAGCAGCTGGGACCACAGGCATGTGCCACCATGACCAGCCTCAATTCTATCACAATTTCAAGGGCTATATATTCACCTATGGCTAGTGCCCACTGTACTGGCCAGCACAGGCCTGTGCTTAGCCCAGGAATTAGAGAGGACACAATTGCAGGATCTTCTTTGTAGCTCAAAGGAACCTCTTTGTTCTCTTCCACATAGGTGAGGTTTCCAGATAAGGGAGGAGATGAGGCTACAGAAGAGGACAGAATTTGATTCCTCCTACAAAACATGCCTCCTCCCAATTGAACCTGATTTCCTCTTTAGTTCTACTTTATGCAACGCATATCCCAGTGAGCACAGGCTGATGGGGGCAGAGTAGGTGATCAGAGCACCTTCCTCCTGCCCACAGATCCGTGCCTGAATGGTGGCTCATGTCAGGACGGCGTGGGCTCCTTCTCGTGCTCCTGCCTCCCTGGTTTTGCTGGCCTGCGTTGTGCTCATGATGTGGACGAGTGTCTTAGCAACCCCTGTGGCCTGGGCACGTGCACTGACCACGTGGCCTCCTTCACCTGCTCCTGCCCTCCAGGCTATGGAGGCCTCCATTGCCAGCAGGACTTACCTGACTGCAGCCCCAGGTGGGCGGGCCCTATACTCCTAGCTCAGCTACTATGGCTTTAAATAGGGCGTGAGGTCTGGGAAGGAGTAGGGACAAAGAAATAGGGTGTGGTCCATGGTTTGGTAGCCCCTCAGGACTCTGATGACAGATGGGGCTTAGATGTCACTTTAGAGACACTGGTCCTTGAGGGGGTGGAGTTTCCACTTGGTTCCCACCAAAGTGCTAAAGTACCTGGTGAATTGAGGGTAAGGGACAGGCCAGGGCCTCTGTTTGGGAGGTAGCTTCTCCTGGGGGGTAAGGGTCAGGGAGTGGAAGGGCCCCAAAGCTACAGGGCCTAAGAAGGGTGAGCCAGAGTGGGAGCTGCTAGGGGGTGGAATCTGACCTCACCCTCTCTCCTCCCTGGTACATTCTCCCTCTGCCACCCAGCTCCTGCTTCAATGGCGGGACCTGTGTGGATGGCGTGAACTCGTTCAGCTGCCTATGCCGTCCGGGCTACACCGGAGCCCACTGCCAACATGAGGCCGACTTGTGTCTCTCGCGGCCCTGCCTGCACGGGGGTGTCTGCAGCGCTGCCTACCCTGGCTTCCGCTGTGCCTGCCCAGAGGGCTTTACCGGCAGCCAGTGCCAGGTGGGTGGGTGTTACCAGGGGCTCTGGGAGGGGAGCCTGGAGGGATCTGGGGGCAAAGCCTACCCGGGATCTTGGGGGAGAAGTAAGCTGGGGAGCCAAGCCTTGATGCCGTCAAGGGCTCCCCCTCTAGACGCTGGTGGACTGGTGCAGTAGCATGCCCTGTCAGAACGGGGGTCGCTGTGTTCAGACTGGGGCCTATTGCCTTTGCCCTCCTGGATGGAATGGCCGCCTCTGTGACACCCGAAGTCTGCCCTGCAGGGAGGCTGCAGCCCAAATTGGTGAGGGGGTGAGGGAAGTGCATGGCAGGGTGTGAGGGGCTGCGGGAGGGGTGTGTGTGCATGTACCTCCTGCAAGTGTGAACTGCCTGAGGGTGCTACAGAGCATACGCATGTGGTGAGGTGTGTGGCTGAGTGTGTGTGACTATGTGACAACTGGCAGCCAGGATAGTGTGTGTGGGTCTGTTACCATGAGACAGGTGTCTGCAATGCAGTGTGTGACTGAATTAGTGTATACATCAGGTTTATGTTTGTGTCAGTGGCTGAGGTTCTGCCAGCTGGGGGCATGTGTGTCAATCCACTGGAGAGTGGGTGAAGCCCTGGGGACTGATGCCAGTAGGTATGGTGGGTAATGTTGTGTATGATGCAGGCAGAAGGGATCAGGGATGTGTGGCTGCCTCTGTATCTGATGCCACTCACCTCTTTGCAGGGGTGCGGTTGGAACAGCTGTGTCAGGCAGGTGGGCAGTGTGTGGATGAGGACAGCTCCCACTACTGCATGTGCCCAGAGGGACGTACAGGTAGCCACTGTGAGCAGGAAGTGGACCCTTGTTTGGCTCAGCCCTGCCAGCATGGGGGCACCTGCCGTGGCTACATGGGGGGCTATGTCTGTGAGGTAAGAGGGTGCCCCCTGGGAGAGGGAAGAGGAGATTTTCATGCTTAGGTGTGTCTGTGGGTATGTCTCTCTCTAGACATGTGTCTGGGGTTTTGCTTTTGTTAATCTGGATGTATCTTTATGGGTGTCTCTTTGGGTGTATCTTGTGTGCCTGTGTCCTCTGTTATTTCCTAGGCATATCTATATGTGTCTCTGCGTGTGTCTGAGTGTGCATCTCTAGTCCTATGTGTCTTTGGGGTATCTGGTGTTTTCCTGTGTGTGTCCCTTGGCACTTGGTATGTCTGGGTTCCTGTGTCCTGTGTACTGGGGATGTCTGTGTGTATCCTTTTGTGCTGCGTTCTCCATGTCTGCACGGGGTGTGTTCAGGTGTGTCTGTGTCCCTCTGGACTGAATGGATTCCTTTCTCATCCCCCTAAAGTGTCTGGCTGGCTACACTGGGGATGACTGTCAGCACGACGTGGACGAGTGTGCCTCCCAGCCCTGCCAGCATGGGGGCTCCTGCATTGACCTCGTGGCTCGATATCTCTGCTCTTGTCCGCCTGGCACACAGGGTATGCTAGGACCAAGGTTGGGAGACAGGATAGGGTCCTGAATCTTCATCCCTTCCTGATAATTCCCCCTCTCCTTGCCCCAGGAGTGCTCTGTGAGATTAATGAGGATGACTGCGGCCCAGGCCTACTCCTGCACTCAGGTCCCCAGTGCCTACACAATGGCACCTGCGTGGACCTGGTGGGAGGCTTCCGCTGCGCCTGCCCCCCCGGATACACCGGTTTGCGTTGTGAGGCGGACATCAATGAGTGCCGCTCAGGTGGCTGCCATGCGGCACACACCCGGGACTGCCTTCAGGACCCAGGTGGGGGTTTCCACTGCCTTTGCCATTCAGGCTTCACAGGTAAGCCTGGGAGAGGGGGATGGCTCGGGACTCTGCCGGTCTTCCATTGCGATTAATCCACCTGCTACTGCCCGATCAGGTTCCCGCTGTCAGACCGAACTGTCTCCCTGCGAGTCCCAACCATGCCAGCATGGAGGCCAGTGCCGCACCAGCCCAGGCGCTGGGGGTGGGCTGACCTTCGCCTGCCACTGTGTCCCAGTACGTGTGGGTGGCGCCATCAAGGGGAGGAGTGGGGGTGTGGCCTGGGGGAGGGTATAGCTTTAGAGGGGAAGAGGAAGAATGGGAGGGGGTTTCTGGGAAATGCCGTAATTACGCAGAGGTTCGAGGGGAAAGAGGATGAGTTTGGCATTTGGCAGCGTGGCCTCCCAGGGAAGTCGGGGCTTATCTGCCAAGTGGGGCCTCCAGTGGAAGGGAGAGAGGTAGGGCGGGACAAGGGAAAGCTGGGGGCTCAATCTTCCCAAGTGTTGACCCCTCACTCTTCCCTCTCTCGCTCTCCACCCTCGCTCCTCTTCTCCACTCTTCCATTTCTTTTACTCCTTTCCTCCTCTATCCCTCCCTCGATTTTTCCTCTGTTCCCACATCCTACCCCAGCCGTTCTGGGGTCCGCGTTGCGAGCGGGTGGCGCGCTCCTGCCGAGAGCTGCAGTGCCCCGTGGGCGTCCCATGCCAGCAGACTGCCCGCGGGCCGCGCTGCGCCTGCCCCCCCGGGTTGTCCGGGCCCTCCTGCCGTGGCGCCCGGGGGTCGCCGCCTGGGGCCAGCAACGCCAGCTGCGCGGCCGCCCCCTGTCTCCATGGGGGCTCCTGCCGCCCCACAGCACACGTGCCCTTCTTCCGCTGTACGTGCGCTCCGGGATGGACCGGGCCGCGCTGTGACGCTCCCGCTGCAGAGCCTGAGGTCTCTGAGGAGCCGCGGTGCCCACGCTCCACCTGCCAGGCCAAGCGCGGGGACAAGCGCTGCGACCGCGAATGCAACAGCCCGGGCTGTGGCTGGGATGGCGGCGACTGCTCGCTGAGTGTGGGTGACCCCTGGCGGCAGTGCGAGGCGCTGCAGTGTTGGCGTCTCTTCAACAACAGTCGCTGCGACCCGGCCTGCAGCTCGCCAGCCTGCCTCTATGACAACTTCGACTGCCACGCTGGTGGCCGCGAGCGTGCTTGCAAGTGAGCATCCTTTCGCTCTGGTCTGTCAGCTCATTCCTGGACTGTCTGTTGAGCTGTCCATTCATCGGCCCTGTCTCTTTCTCCGTCCATTCCATCTGCTGCTCCCATGTGCCCTGCCTCTCCGTCAGTGACCCTGTGTGTCTGTCTCTCCATCTATGTGCCATGCCTGTTTTTCTGTCTGCCCATGCACTCCATTTGTGCCTCCCTATGGTCTGCTTGTGTTTCTGTCCACCATGAATTTTTTTTTTATTCTTCTATGCACCTGTCCGCCTGCACCCCTGCTTGTTTGTCCTTAGACCTCATCTGTCCACCCGTTTGTCTGTCTGTATGTTCACTCTGCCTGGCTGTCTGTCCATCCTTGTGCTCCACCCTTTCATCTGTGTGCCTCTCTGTCCATCCGCACACCCATTTTGCTCCTCAAAATGGGGCATGGCTTCCATCTGCACATGCCTTGCCTGTCTATTCATACTGCTTTTCTGTCCCTCTCTCTATCCATGAGCTCTATCTGTTCCATGTAGTTTAGATGTGCATTCTTCTGCCTTGGTCCTTCTGTCCCTGTATATAACCCTCTGTCCTCCTGCAGCCCTTTCCCCCCTTTTATCTTATCATCTTCACTATCCCCACTCTCTCTTGCTCACTCTGCTCCAGCCACCTTAGCCTCTCTGCTGTTCTTCAGGTTTGATCCCACCTCAGGGCCTTTGCAATGGCTGTTCCCACTGCCTGGAAAACTCCTCCCTCAAGAAGCCACATGACTTCTCCCTGACCTCCTTCAAGTCTTTGCTTAAAAGGTGGCACCTTCTCAGTGAGCTCCTCCCTGGTCACCACTGGCACTTCCTGTGTTTGATTTCTTCCCCTTAGCTCTTAATTCCTTTAAGCACTGTGTGTGTATGTTTGTATTTAGCATTTATTGAAATGCTATGTATTCTTCTCATTTATCTTCTTCTTTTTCTTTTCTTTCTTTCTTTCTTTTTCTTTTTGTAGAGACAGAGTTTCACTTTATTGCCCTTGGTAGAGTGCCGTGGCATCACACAGCTCACAGCAGTCTCCAACTCCTGGGTTTAAGCGATTCTCTTGCCTCAGCCTTCCAAGTAGCTGGGACTACAGGCGCTCACCACAACACCCAGCTATTTTTTTGTTGCAGTTTGGCCAGGGCCGGGTTTGAACCCGCCACCCTTGGTATATGGGGTCAGAGCCCTACCAACTGAGCCACAGGCGCCGCCCATTTTTTTTTCATTTTGTCACCCTTGGTAGAGTGCCATGGTGTTACAGCAACCTCCAACTCCTCCTGATTCTCTTGCCTCAGCTTCCTGAGTAGCTGGTACTACAGGCACCTGCCAGAATGCCCAGCTATTTTTTGTTGCAGTTTGGGTGGGGCCAGGTTTGAACCCACCACCATGGGTATATGGGGCCAGCGCCCCACCCACTGAGCAATGGGTGTGGCCCATTTATCTTCTTTAATGTCTGTTTCCATTCACTGGAATGCCAACTCCACCTGGGCAAGGATTTGTGGCTGGGCTACATTCTTGGTGCCTACAGCAGTGCCTGGCACATGGCAAGCTGTTAATATTATTGGTTTATTATAGTTTGCCAGTGAATGACTGGATTTGCAGAAAGCCTGGCAATGACCAGTACATTCTCCTGCCTATTGCAAGCATTGTTTGGAGTCTCATGCTCTATGGTGTGTGTGTGTGTGTGTGTGTGGCGGGGGTGAGGGGGAATGGGCCTCCCTGACTCAGGCCCTCTCTGCCCCCAGCCCCGTGTACGAGAAGTACTGTGCCGACCACTTTGCCGATGGCCGCTGTGACCAGGGCTGCAACACTGAGGAGTGCGGCTGGGATGGGCTGGACTGTGCCAGCGAGGTGCCAGCACTGCTGGCCCGGGGTGTGCTGGTGCTCACGGTGCTGCTGCCCCCGGAGCAGCTGCTGCGCTCCAGCGCTGACTTCCTGCAGCGGCTCAGCGCCATCCTGCGCACCTCTCTGCGCTTCCGCCTGGATGCCCATGGCCAGGCCATGGTCTTCCCTTACCACAGGCCCAGTCCTGACTCCGAACCCCGAAGCCGTCGAGAACTGGCTCCCGAAGTGATCGGGTAAGTGACTATACCTGGGGAGGCCAGAGGAGCCATGAGGGCCGCGGCAGGCGGCGCACAGTGATCCAGGTCTTCTGTGTATCACTTCTCTTTAGCTCGCTTACCTGCTAGATGCCAGTAGCACCGCCCCCTAGTTGTGACAACCAACAAACAACAGAGCAAGCTTACCCAGTGGTTGAACTCTGTCCTTTGGCTGAGGCCTTACTCTGGGGCTGAAGCCACGCCCCATGGTTGAAAGCCCCGCCTTGGTCGAAGCCTCTAGAGGTGAAGGGGGCTGTTAGAGGGACAAAATTGCCCAGGTCTAGCGTTGCCTCATTCCGGAGAGGGAGGTAGTTTGGCAGTGGTTAAAGTCATGTGTAAGGATGATTTTTTAGTTTTTGGTTTATTTTTTGTATTTAGTTATTTCCTTAGAGTCTCACTCTGTTGCTTCAGGCTACAGTGCTTTGGCGTCTGCCTAGCTCACAGCAACCTCAAACTCCTGGGTTCAAGCCATCTTCCTGCCTCAGCCTCTAGAGTAACTGCGGACTGCAGATGGAAAATAGAGCCAGGGTGGTAGTGGGACCCTGTAGTTCCAGCTATTGGGGAGACTGAGGTGGGACGATCACTTGATGCTTGAGCCCAAGAATCTAGCCTGGGCAACAATAGCTCAGAAAAACTAAAAAAAAAAAAAAAAAACACCAAAAAATAAAATAAAATCAAAACCAAAATGACAACAACCACCCCTGCTCAAAACCCAGAAGAAATGCAAAATGTAAAATTAACCTGCTCATGGCCTCGTAGAGGACCAGAAGGGCTCGAGGCTGTTGTTGAGGAAAGAGAGAGGCCTGAGAAGGATTTGACCTTGACGCAGAGAAGAGAGCTGGGTTTTAGAGATATTGGGGTATGGATGAGGGGAGGGCAGGAGTGGGGGCGGGGAGGTGGCTGAGATGCCTGAGTGATGGGGGCATAGGGTGAAAAACCAGGGTCACTTAGGAGCTTGCAGAATGCAAGGGATCTGGAGATATCAGGAAGATCTTTCCAGGAGGTAGCTGGGAATTGAAGACAGAAATAAGAAAAATTGGGAGGATAGCTTAAGCCCAAGAATTTGAGGGTGCAGTGAGCTATGATGAGGCCACTGCATTCCAGCCTGAGTGACACACAGTGAGAACTTGTCTCAAGGAAAAAAAGAAAAGAAAAAGAGAGAAGAAAGAGAAAGAATAGACAGACAGAAATAGAATATCAGGACAATGTGATCCCAACGAAGACAGATGAAGGAGGGAATATAGGGAAAGTGAGGGGTCATAAGCTGGGTTCCTGGAAGCAGAATCTGAGATGGGGATTCAGGTCCATGTGATGTATTTGGGGGGGGGTGCTCTCAGAAGAAAAGGAGTAGTGAGGCACTAGGGTAGGACAGGTGATAACTAAAAGGTAGCCCCAGTTGGAAGCTGGCCCAAGTCTGATCTCATGGGGAGGCCTGGAGTGTAATAGCACCTCAGAGTTGGTTTCCGGATTTTGTACCTTGCATCTCAGCTAGTCACTGGCTTTGGGATGCCTTAGGGTGTGTCCATCACCTCCCAAGTGGGGCAGTCCCCGTATTGCTGAGCACCTTGACTTTTGGCACCCACTGTGGGTCATCCAGAGATGGAGCAACTGTCAGCTGTTAGAATCCAACATTTACAGTAGCTGGGAGGTTAATGCAGCAGCCCAGCAGAGGGCTGCAGCAATAGCACCACTAGAGTGGGTGAAGACAGTTACTGAAATGGTGATGTAAAAACAATGTCCATTGGATTTATGGCTTGGGGGTGACTGCTGGCCACAGCAAGACAGGTTTGGGGGTGCATTGGGTTGGACATCAGCTGGGAGCCAGGTGGACCATGGGGACGTGGTGGGTGGAGATGGCTCTTCTGAGCCATGTGCTGGGGAGGGAGGCTGGGTGTTGGTGCCAGGGAGTGTATCAGGCAACTGTTGAGCCCTCTGGTCCCTCCCTGTTGTCACTGCAGCTCTGTAGTGATGCTGGAGATTGACAACCGACTCTGCCTGCAGTCCCCCGAGAATGACCATTGCTTTCCCGATGCCCAAAGTGCAGCTGACTACCTGGGAGCGCTGTCAGCGGTGGAACGCCTTGACTTCCCATACCCACTGCGGGATGTGCGAGGTGCAGCCTGGCCCCCAGGGTGATGAGGGCAGAAATACTGGTACTGGAGGAGGGGTGGTTGAAGCCCGGCTCTTATGACAGAAGCCCTTACCCTGTGGCTGAAGTCGAGTCCTGTGCTTGACGCCCATCCCCATGGTTGAACTTTGCCCTTTGGCTGAAGCCCTACTCTGTGGCTGAAGCCTCATCCATCCCATGGTTGAAAGCGCTGCCTTGGCTGAAGTCCCACATCTCGGCTGAAGTCTTGCCCTCTGCTTTCTGCCCACAGGGGAGCCTCTAGAGCTCCCAGAGCCAAGCGTGCCGTTTCTGCCCCTGCTGGTAGCAGGCGCCGTCTTCCTGCTGGTCATCCTCATCTTGGGCGTCATGGTGGCTCGGCGCAAGCGCGAGCACAGCACGCTTTGGTTCCCTGAGGGCTTCGCGCTGCACAAGGACTTGGTCACTGGCCACAAAGGCCGGCGAGAGCCTGTGGGCCAAGATGCACTGGGCATGAAGTGAGGACCTTGTCTGCTCACCCTGTCCCCTACCGTGGGGACCTCATGAACCCTGGACCCCACCTTGACCTGGCTCTTGGACCCCAACTTGACCCCTGACTTCAGATTCCATACTGGACCCCAGCGTTCAGTCCCTTGACCGCTGACCCCTGAGTCTGACTTTATTTTCTATTACTTATTTCTCTTGACTCAAATCCTACCCCGATCCCACCCTGACCTAGAAGCTCAGACTTTACCCTGATTTGTTCTCACATGACTGCTTATTCAATGACCCCAACTCCTCCCTGACCCCCTGACTCCTCTAGGTCCCCCAATACTACTTCTGGCTCCAACCCACCCTCACCTTTGACCTCAACTCAGACCTTTCCACCCCAATTCAGCATTAATTTCCCATGCTTCTCAATTCTGGGCTTGACCCTGGATCTGACTTCCAATTTTACCTGTCCCTGAAGATCACAGTCCCATTCTGAATTTAAGCCTCCTCTGTGACCCCATCAGCCCTGACCCCAACCACAACTTTCTCAATCCTGGCTGCCTCTCCCAGGCTAACTCTATTCTCCATGACCTCTGATATCATCCCCTATAATCCCTGCTGTATGTGTTGGATACTCACTTATCCCATAACCCACTGTTTAGACCCCTGATTCCACTCTTGTTTCTTTTCCAATTCTATCCAAGACCCGGGCTTACCTGCCATAGACCCTGACTATGACTTCTCAACCCCTTACCACATCCCCTCACTGGACCTGTGTCTTGACTCTGCCCCCTCAGTCTTCTGACCTGAGACCCCTGATCCCAACTCTAGACCTCTAAACTTGCCTCTTTAACTTCTGCTCTGACTCTGTCCGAAGTCCTCCTTCCAGTCTAGACACCTCCGGTGTCTCTTCTCACATCCTCCCTTCCCACTGTCCCCACAGGAACATGACCAAGGGCGAGAGTCTGATGGGGGAGGTGGCCACAGACTGGATGGATACCGAGTGCCCAGAGGCCAAGCGACTGAAGGTGCTGCCCCTCCTCAGACCCTTGCTCTCAGAATCCTGGGTGGGGACCTCACTGGTTAGTGGGAGAGCTCAGAGAAGTCTACTCTCCTCACCTCCCGGGATTCAGAAAATAGTCATAGCTTTGTGACCTTGCTTTCTCCTTGGCATGGCTCTGTAGCCTCAAAGGAAGGAAATTTGCCACTGGGGTCCCTGGGGTTGGGCAGAAGTTCTCCAATTTCAACCTGCCTCTCCCCAACCAGGCTTCTGCTTCTGGGCCAACCTGGGGTCTTCCCAGGGGAGACCCCCTGGCTCAGAAACAGCAACTCTGCTTTCTCTCTGTTGGTTCCAACTTTGTCCAGCATGCTCAGTCTGAGAATGCTCCCAGCTGGTCCTGAACACCATTTCATATCTTGGAGCCACACCCATGGCTCCATATTAGTCAACTCGGGTTGCCTTAACAGAATCCCACAGACTGGGGTGGCTTAAGTCTGAGATCAAGGTGCTGTCAGGTTTGGCTCCTGGTGAGGACTCTCTACTTGGCTTGAAGACAGCCACCTTCTCACTGTATCTTCACATGGCCTTTCCTCTGTATATGGGGTAGGGGAGAGAGAGACATCTGCTGTCTTTCTTTTTATAAGCATATGTGTATAAGTATATCCTATTTGACACCAGTTTTATTGGCTTATGGCTCCATCTTTATGATTTCACTTAACCTTAATTGCCTCCTGAAAGGCTTTATCTCCAAATACTGTCTCTTGGAAGGTTAGAGTTTCAATATAAGATTTTTAGAGGGGCCACAATTCAGTCTATAACAGGCTCCTACTAGCATTACCTGGGCATCCACTGACTGTCTCTATTGCACACAAAGCATCTTATTTTATCTTTTTGAGGACCCTATGAAGTAACTATTGACATGCACTTCAATTTATAATTGCTTTTTGTCTGCCTTTTAATGTTTGTGAAAAGGAGGCATCTATTACTATTGACAGCTAAAGGAATTTGTTGGGTCCAGACTTTTTTTTTGGTCTCCATCCCAAAGTGAGTATTTAAGGTTTGGTCCAGTGTGCTTTGACTACACCTTAGCATTGTGTAATGATGCTATCTTGATTTTGCCAATGAGAAGCTTGCTGTAATGTGATTTGCCCAGCTACTAAGGGGTAGGGTTGGAACTTGACCCTGCATCAAGTGCTGTCCCATCCTCTTTGACTCTTTCTGTTTCTCTGTGCATCACTTAGCCACTTTCATGAAGCTCAACTTTCCTTCCTGGGTCCTTAAGATCAGATCTCACTTGACTAGAATCTGTGGGGTCCCAAAGCTCTCAAATCCTTAGGTAGGCTAGCTAAGAATATTCTATCCTATTTCCATAATGTCTCTTGTGCCTTTTCAACTATGAATCTGAAATTGATCAAGCTCCTGCTATAGGCCCAGGTGCTTGTGAAGGTGTGTATGTAAGTGTTTGGTCCTGATCATGTTTGGCTACCAGGTTAGAGGTCCATGTGACTTCCTGATTGTGGGATCCTGGGTGTCTCTTCCTTTCTCTCCTCTTCCATCCATTCTCCTCTTTCCAGGTTAATATTATGGTCCTTGAAGGTCTCCCTTTCAGCCCCCATGTTTTCTTTAAAATTTTTAAAAATTTGCAGGACACTTTGATCATGGATATTTTGAAAGCACTTGTGGTCCCAGGTACCTCCCTGGGTTACAAAGAAAAAGATTTAGAATTTCTATATATATATGTGTGTATATATATATACACACATATATACACACACACACACACACGTATATATATACATATACATATATGTACATATATTTTTAGAGATGAGGTCTTGTATCATCCTAGGTTGGCATGCAGTGGCACAGTTATAGCTCATTGCAGTCTGGAACTCCTCGGCTTAGGCAATCTTTCTGTCTCAACCTTGTTGGGACTAAAGGCACATGCCAATGCAGACTAATTTTTAAGAAACTTCTTCTTCTTTTTTTTTTTTTTTAAAACAGATTCTCACTTTGTTGCCCCTGGTAGTGTCCTCAAACTTTGGGCTCAAGCAATTCTCTTATTTCTGCCTCCTGAGTAACTAGAACTATAGGCGCCTGACACAACTCCTGGCTAATTTTTTTTTTTTTTTTTTAAGAGATGGGGTCTCAGGAGGCACCTGTGGCCCAAAGGAGTAGGGCACCAGCCCCATAAGCCAGAGGTGGCGGGTTCAAACCCAGCCCTGGCCAAAAACTGCAAAAAAAAAAAGAGAGAGAGATAGGGTTTTGCTCTGGCTCAGGCTGATCTTGAACCCATGAGCTCAGGCAATCCACCTACCTTGGCCTCCCAGAGTGCTAGGATTACAGGCATGAGCCACCACACCTGGCCTAAAAACCTTCTTTTTTTTTTTTTTTTTGAGACAGAGCCTTAAGCTATCACCCTGGGTAGAGTGCTGTGGCATCACAGCTCACAGCAACCTTCAATTCCTGGGCTCAAGCGAGTCTCCTGCCTCCGCCTCCCAAGTAGCTGGGACTATAGGCGCCCACCACAACGCCCGGCCATTTTTTGGTTGCAGCCGTCATTGTTGTTTGGCGGGCCCAGGCT